>JAODAL010060964.1:0-20594 GCA_025379985.1 Phyllomedusa bahiana | reverse complement strand
GGGCCTCCATCTCCTCCCTCACCCGCGGGGGCTCCTCCCCCCTCCCGTCACCTGCAGAGCGGACCTCCTCCCCCGTCCCCCGCAGACCCTCCACTCCTCCCGTATCCTGCAGGGGGCCCTCCCCTCTCCGTCATCCCGCACCCCCAACTCCCCCCGTCATCTGCAGAGGGGCACCTTCCTCCCCCCCCGTCACCTGCAGAGCGGCCCCCCTCCTCTCCCGTCATCCCCGCGCCCCACCCCCCCCCCCCATCCCCCGACCCCCCATCCCCTCCAAGCCCCCCCTGCAGCCCTCCCCTCCCCCGCAGCCCCCAAACCTCCCCCCCATCCCCGCAGCCCCCATCCTCCACCTAATCCCAGCCCCCATTTCCCCCTCCCCCGCAGCCCCCACCCTCCCCCCCCTCCCCACCCCCGTCATCCCGCGGACCCCCTTCCCATCCCCCCCCCCCTCCCCCCCGTACCCGCAGAGCCCCTCCCCCTCCCCGTCTTTCCGGCGGCCCCCCCCCCTCCCCCCGTCATCTGCAGACGGCTCCATCCTCTCCCGTCAATCTCGCAGAGCCATCCATCCTCCTCCGTCACCCCGCACCCTCCACCCTCCTCCCTTTCACCCTGCAAAACGGCCCTCCTCCCTCCCTCACCGAAACCGCGGGCCTCCATCCTCCTCCCGTCATCCGCATGCCTCCATCCTCCCCCCGTCATCACTCCCCGAGCGGCCTCCATCCTCCTCCCATCATCCCGCAGCCTCCATTCTCCTCCCGTCATCCCGCAGCCTCCTCCCATCATCCCGCAGCCTCCATCTCCCTCCCGCAGCCTCCATCCTCCTCCCGTCATCCCGCAGCCTCCATCCTCCTCCCGTCATCCCGCAGCCTCCATCCTCCTCCCGTCATCCTGCAGAGCGGCCTCCACCTCCTCCCGTCATCTCCGCAAGAGCCTCCGACGAGCCTCCCCGTTCCTGCAAGCCTCATCTCCTCCGTCATCCCGCAGAGCGGCCTCCATCCTCCTCCCATCACCCCACAGCCTCCATCCTCCTCCCGTCATCCTGCAGAGCGGCCTCCATCCTCCTCCCGTCATCCCGCAGCCTCCATCCTCCTCCCGTCATCCCGCAGCCTCCATCCTCCTCCCGTCATCCCGCAGCCTCCATCCTCCTCCCGTCATCCCGCAGCCTCCATCCTCCTCCCGTCATCTGCAGAACGGCCTCCATCCTCCTCCCGTCATCCCGCAGCCTCCATCCTCCTCCCGTCATCCTGCAGCCTCCATCCTCCTCCCGTCATCTGCAGAACGGCCTCCACCTCATCCTCCTCATCCCGCACCCGCTCTCCCGAGCCTTCCTCCCGTCATCCTGCAGAGCGGCCTCCATCCTCCTCCCGTCATCCTGCAGAGCGGCCTCCATCCTCCTCCCGTCATCCCGCAGCCTCCATCCTCCTCCCGTCATCTGCAGAACGGCCTCCATCCTCCTCCCGTCATCCCGCAGCCTCCTCCCGTCATCCCGCAGCCTCCATCCTCCTCCCGTCATCCCGCAGCCTCCATCCTCCTCCCGTCATCCCGCAGCCTCCATCCTCCTCCCGTCATCCTGCAGAGCGGCCTCCATCCTCCTCCCGTCATCCCGCAGCCTCCATCCTCCTCCCGTCATCCTGCAGAGCGGCCTCCATCCTCCTCCCGTCATCCTGCAGAGCGGCCTCCATCCTCCTCCCGCAGCCTCCATCCTCCTCGCATCACCCTGCAGAGCGGCCTCCATCCTCCTCCCGTCATCCCGCAGCCTCCATCCTCCTCCCGTCATCCTGCAGAGCGGCCTCCATCCTCCTCCCGTCATCCTGCAGAGCGGCCTCCATCCTCCTCCCGTCATCCTGCAGAGCGGCCTCCATCCTCCTCCCGTCATCCCGCAGCCTCCATCCTCCTCCCGTCATCCCGCAGCCTCCACCCGTCATCCCGCAGCCTCCATCCTCCTCCCGTCATCCTGCAGAGCGGCCTCCACCCTCCTTCCCGCAGCCTCCATCCTCCTCCCGTCATCCCGCAGCCTCCATCCTCCTCCCCTCATCCAGCAGAGCGCCCATCCTCCTCCCGTTATCCGCAAGCGCTCCATCCTCCTCCGTCATCCCGCCAGCGGCCTTCCAACCCTCCTCCGTCATCCCATCACGGCCCATTCCTTCATCCCCAGCTCCATCCTCCTCCCGTCATCCCGCAGCCTCCATCCTCCTCCCGTCATCCCGCGGCCTCCACCCTCCTCCCCCCTCCAATCCCGGGCGGCCCCCCCCCCTCCTCCCGTCACCCCCGCGCCTCCTCCCGTCATCTGCAGAGCGCCCACCCCCCCTTTCCGCCCCCACCTGCAGAGCGGCCCCAAAACCTCCCCCCTCATCCTGCGAGGGGGCCTCCATCCTCCTCCCGTCCCCCGCAGCCCCACCCCCCCCTCATCCCGAGCCTCCCCCCTCCTCCCGCACCCTGCAGGGGCCTCCCCCCCTCCCGTCATCCCGCAGAGCGGCCTCCACCCCCTCCCGAAAGCCTCCATCCCCCTCGCTTTCCTGCGGCGCCTCCATCCCCCTCCCTTTTCCCCAACCCTCCCCCCTTCCCTCATCCCCGGCGGCCTCCACTCTCCCGCATCCTCCCCAGAGCGGCCTCCATCCTCCCCCGTCACCTGCAGAGGGGCTCCACCTCCCTCCCCGCACCCCCACCCCCTGCTCACCCTGCAGACGGGCCCCATCCCCTCCCTCACCCAAGTTCCATCCTCCCCCTATCGCGGGGGCCCTCCACCTCCTCCCCTCACCCTGAGACGCCTCCCCTCCCCGAAAAGCCTCCACCTCTCCCTCACCGCAGCCTCCATCCTCCTCCCGTCACCCCGCAGCCTGCATCCTTCTCCCATCATCCCGCAGCCTCCATCCTCCTCCCATCATCCCGCAGCCTCCATCCTCCTCCCGTCATCCCACCAACGCCCGGGCCCCGGGGAGGCTAAATCTCCCCATCCATCCAAACCCCCTCATCTAACTGCTCCCCCCTTTATTTTTAATAGTGAAACCAGTGTGACCCTCACCCCCCGCAGCCCACGAACAGCGCAAACGGAAAGGTAGAAAAGTCCCCGCAGTCGGTGTAAAACCCCCGTGAGCCCCGGTGAGATGCGGTCCCCGCCTTCAGACACTTCTAAGTCTTGCGCTGTAGAGCGATAAAGCCTTCGTGGCCTTTGCAGAAAAACCCTTTCCCTTTGGGTTGGATACCCGAACGTGGCTGTCCTAGTATTTTTCCCCCAATGAATGGTTGCCAGGGTGACCCCACATTTGGGGGGTTTCCCGCGCAATTAAAGCGACTGCCTGTCACCTCGTGCCGCGCCCCACAGCGTTTTCCCGGGTCCCTGAGGGGGACGCGGTGCCAAAAGGACTTCTTGTTGGGGCCGTGTAGCAGCGCTGTTGTGTTTTTCTTCAGCAATTAACGTGATGCCCAATGTGTGGGGTTTTTCATAAATTTGAGATCTGTTTATTTATACTGTTCTCTCCTCTATGGGAGGGTGGGTTGGATATACTGTTTTTTCCCTCTTGGGGGGGTAGGTTGGGTATAACTTGTCTCCTCGGGGAGGGGGGAGTTCTGATATACTGTGCTTCCTCATGGGGGGGGGGGAGGTTCTCTATAACGTCTTCCTCTATGGGGGGGGGGAGGTCTCTGTATATACGGCTCCCTCTATGGGGGGGGGGAGGTCTCTTATACTGTGTGTTTCCCCCTCTAGGGGAGGGGGGGGGTCTCTGTAATACTGAGCTCCCCTCTATGGGGGGGGGGGGGGACTCGGTTATACTGTGCTCTCCTCTATGGGGGGGGGAGGTCCGGTTAACGTTGCTCCCTCTAGGGAGGGGGGGGTCTCGTTATACTGTGCTTCCTCTATGGGAGGGGGGGAGGTTGGGTTATACTGTCTCCCTCAAAGGGGAGGGGGAGGTCTCTTATACTGGCTTCCTTATGGGAGGGGGGGGGTTTCTTTTATTTTAGTGCCTCTCTAGGGGAGGGGGAGGTCTCTATACTGTTGCTTCCTTATGGGGGGGGGGGTCTCGTATATACGTGTCTCCTCTATGGGGGGGGGGGAGGTCTCGGTATTACTGGCCCCTCTTGGGAGGGGGGAGGTCTCGGTAAAACTTGTCTCCCTCTAGGGGGGGGGAAGGTCCGGTAAAAAACTGTGCTCTCCTTTTGGGGAGGGGGGGGTTCTGTTTTTACTGTGCTTTCCCTAGGGGAGGGGGATCTTGTATATACTGTGCTCTCCCAGGGAGGGGGGGGGTCTCGGTATATACTTTTTCTCTCCTCTATGGGGGGGGGTTGGTCTGGGGTTATACTGTTGCTCCCCTCTAGGGAGGGGGTTGGGTTCGGTAAAACTTGCTTCCCTATGGGGGGGGAGGTCTCGGTATAAACTGTGCCTCCTCTATGGGGGGGGGGGGGTCTCGTTAATGTGCTCTCCTCTATGGAGGGGGGGTCTCGGTATAAATTGTGCTTCCTTAGGGGAGGGGGGGGTTGGGTTATAAACTGTGCTCTCCTCTGGGGGAGGGGGGGGTCTCTGTTAACTGGTCCCTCTATGGGGGGGGGAGGTCTCGGTATTCTGTGTGCTTCCCTTGGGGAGGGGGAGGTCTCGGTATTACTGTTTGCTCCCCCTCTAGGGGAGGGGGAGGCCCGGGTATATACTTTTTGCTCTCCTCAGGGGAGGGGAGGTCTGGTATATACTGTGCTCTCCTTATGGGAGGGGATTTTGGGTATAAACTGTGTTTCCCCTTTTATGGGAGGGTAGGTCTCGTATATACTGTGCTCTCCTTATGGGGGGGGTGGGTCCGGTATATAGTTCTCTCCTGTATGGGGGGGGGGGAGGTCTGTATATACGTGCTCTCTTTATGGGAGGGGGGAGGTCTCGGTAATACTGTGCTTCCCTATGGGAGGGGGGGTTCGGATATACTGTTCTCCCCTTATGCGGGGGGGTCTGGGTAATAGTTCTCTCCCTATGCGGGGGTCTCGGGTATATACTGTGCTCTCCTTAGGGGGGGGGAGGTTCTGTATTATGTGCCTCTCCTCTTGGAGGGGGGGGTTTTTGTATAATGTCTCTCCTCTATGGGGGGGGGGGTATCTGAAATTCTGTGCTCTCCTCTAGGGGAGGGGGGGGTCTCGTAATACTGTGCCTCCTCTATGGGAGGGGGAGGTTCTGATATATTTGGCTCTCCTTATGGGAGGGGAGGTCTCTGTATAACTGGCTCTCCCTATGGGGGGGAGGTCTGGGGTATATACTGTCTCTCCTCTTTGGGAGGGGGGGGTCTCGTAAAAAACGTGCTCTCCTTAGGGGGGGGGGGAGGTATCTGTATATACGTGCTTCCTCTATGGGAGGGGGGGGTTCTAAATTTACTTTCTCCTCTATGGGGGGGGATCTCTGTATTACTGTCTCTCCTCTAGGGGGGGGGAGGTCTCGGTATATACTGTCTCTCCTCTATGGGGGGGGGGTCTCTGTATTTTACTTGCCTCTCCTCTATGGGGGGGGGGGAGGTTGGTATATACTGTCTTCCCATGGGAGGGGGGGGTTCTGTATATACGGCTCTCCTCTAGGGGAGGGGGGAGGTTCTGTATTTACTGGGGTTTCCCCTCTATGGGGGGGGGGAGGCTCTGTATATATGTGCCTCCCCCTATGGGGGGGGGAGGTCTGGGGTTTTTACTGTCTCTCTCTAGGGGAGGGGGAGGTCTCTAATATACTGTGCTTCCTCTAGGGGAGGGGGAGGTCTCTGTAATACTGTGCTTCCTCTATGGGGGGGGGAGGTCTCGTTATACTGTGCTTTCCCTTTGGGGGGGGGAGGCCCAAAATACTTTGGACAAAATTATTAGTGGTTAATTTTCTAAAACTTTGCTTTTAAAATGCTTTTTTTAAATATTTTTCCACTCGCCTAAGTATAATCACCAGGATTAGAGTCTTATTTCTTTTTTGATATCGTTACTATTATTTGCAGTTTTACTCTTTTATTATTGCCCTATTATTTTATTGTAATGCCTAAATCCCTAAGTTTGAAAAGGGGCCCCACCACCAGGGCAGTACAGAGGCCTGCTGGGCCTCGACATCCCCTACGTTTTTTTTCCCAAAAGGAACCCAACGGGGAAGGAGGTTTCATACTCTGTTCTATTCTTTAGATCCGGGGCGTCTACACTGTTAAACAGCAGGGACTGGAGCTGGCTCTGTTCCCCTCCTGTTAATGGTGTTTGCTGCCTGTAATAAAGAGCCACCGTGTATGAAACCAACTCAGTGTGAGCCGCCCCATACACCCTAAGGGCTAATCCCCACAACAGGTTTCCAGTCAGTTTTACAGACTGTTTTTGGATTTGAAAACTGTAAACCGGGTGTCAATGTTTTACTTTGACTTTAATAGAAAATCCGTGCCGCAGTCCACACTGTACGGATTTTCTGTCAGATGGTTCTTTACACCGCCGGTGGTCTGAAAATGTTAGAACATGTTCATTCTTCCGCCCGGCTTTTGGGCGGAACATGAACATGTGGTTGTGAAGGGGAAGGGCTTGAATCCACAAACCACGGACAAAAGCCGTCCCTGTGCGTGTCAAAAACAGACCAAATACCGGTCAGGATTTCCCGACCGGCATTTAGTCTGTGCTGTGTAAACGCACCCTTAATGCCATTAGGATGTACAGTAACTCCCAAATGTGTGAAGAAGTTAAAGGGGTTGTCTCACTACATTTATTCATCTCACCTCAGTCCTGTTTTCTTGGTGTCATTTTGAATTCAGGGACGTGTTTACTGGCTTCCACTAGGCTGCATTAGAGGCCAGGTCTGTAGCTATAGCAACCAGTGCTGGCAGCCTATCAGGAAAGATCAAACAGGTCTGTAGCTATAGCAACCAGTGCTGGCAGCCTATCAGGAGAGATGGAACAGGGCTTTTAGCTATAGCAACCAGTGCTGGCAGCCTATCAGGAGAATCAAACAGGTCTGTAGTTATAGCAACCTGTGCTGGCAGCCTATCAGGAGAGATGGAACAGGTCTGTAGCTATAGTGACCAGTGCTGACAGCCTATCAGGAGAGATCAAACAGGTCTGTAGCTTTAGCAACCTGTGCTGGCAGCCTATCTGGATAGATCAATCAGGTCTGTAGCTCTAGCAACCTGTGCTGGCAGCCTATCAGGTGAGATCATACCGGTCTGTATCTATAGTAACCAGTGCTTGCAGCCTATCAGGAAAGATCAAACAGGTCTGTAGCTATAGCAACCTATGCTGGCAGCCTATCAGGAGAAATCAAACAGGTCTGTAGCTATAGCAACCTGTGCTGGCAGCCTATCAGGAGAGATCACACAGGTCTGTAGCTATAGCGACTTGAGGAGCTGATGCAGCCCATACAAGAGGGGATATCTAGGAATAGTTGGACACTGTTAATGGACACATATTGAAGAGTGACTTGTTTTTGCAAGATCTTCAACATAAAAATCAGTGATCCTTGTAGTGAGACAACTCTTTTAATGTGCCTTTTTATCACAGACTTTTTGTTACATGATTACAAAAAAATTCACAAAAAACCCAGGTGAACCCGGCACAAAGTTATTTTCCTCCAGGACTTTTAAGCTATGTTTACATGACATCTTGTGGCACATACCGTGCACAGCGCAAGGCACCAGGTTTTTTTTTGAAGTAGGAATTGGGGGGAAGGTTTTTCTTTTTTTAAAGTACTGGGGGGGAGCGGCCCCCAAATTCACTTTTCATTTTCCCGGGCGAAAATAAAAAGGCCCAGGGGAAGACATGAAATTTTTTCATTTCCTTTTTTCCCCCCGGGTGCGAAAGAAATGGGGGAAGCGGAGGGGTATTCATAGCTCTCTAGGGAAGCTAGGGTTTACTGTGGTTTTAAAGGTGTTTTTTTTTTTTAAACAAAAATGTTTTTTTCCCAGTTTCCCCGGAGGTTCACAAAAAAAATTTGATTAAAAAATATGTCCCATTGGGCCTTTGAGGGAAAGGTAAAACCCATAATAAAAATGTTGGGCTTTGTCACTTTCACCCCTCCCAAACCCCCGGAAATGGGGGGACACTGTAAGGGGTAGACCTAAAATCCCTCGGTCACCTCTCACTGGGTTTAAGAAAATTTAAAGGGCCTTTTTAAATCGAAACCAAAAGAAAAGCCCCCAGCACCCCGAAATTATCCGTTTTGCCCCCTCATTCCGTCCTAAAAATCAAAAAAAAAAAAGGCCCAACCCGGGAAAGGACCCCTAACGATTTCAAAAAAAACACGTTAAAAATTGTTCACAGGTAACCCACTGCTTCTTCAGTATTTTCCAAAAGAAAAAAAAAAACAATCCAAAAAGGGAAAATTTGGGTTCGGGCAAAAAAAGAGTTAACGAATTTACGGATCCCTTTTAAATTTAAAAAAATTTTATTTCAGTGTTTACTTAGACAAAAATATGTATAATAGCATGACACACATAAAATTTACATTTTTTTAAAAATTAAAGGGGGGAAAAAAGGGAAAAAACTTTAAAACTTAAAAATTGTTTAGTTTTCCACTCGGGGGTTTTTGGGAAAATTTGGGACCGGGCCTAATTTTAAAAAGAAGGCCCCCATAGCTTTGAAGGGGACTACAGGCGGGAAAATGGTGTTTTTAAATTAACCATTCAGGCGTCCCCCTCTTATTGGCTTGAATTAGGGGGAAAAGGTAGGGGGGTATACAAAAATTTTTCGAGGAGGGTTTTGGTATTTTTTTTCCCCAAAAAGGGGGCACAAAAGGATGCTTTTCTGGGCAGACTAATTAAAAATATCTTTCCCCTTTCTGGGGGAAAATCTGTGTATTGGGAAAGGTGGGAAAACTGTTTTTTATAAAATTTTGCTGTTCTGGGGTTCCCGGGAAACCAGGTGCCAAAATTCCCTTTCCTTTCCCTTAAAAAGCCCGGGGTCGGGGGGGGGTTTGTTGGGCCCTTAAAGGGTTTCAAAAAATTTTCCCTTCGGGGAAAGGGGGGGGGGGGAATGCCCCTTTACTTTCTGAACTCCCGGGAAATTTAGTGATGAAATTACAATACATTAAATTTTTCAAGGGTTTTTTTACTTTTCCCCTCCCCCTTTTGGAGGGGGGTGGGGGCTGGCCCCGGCCTTCCCCTAAAGCCCGCATCCGTCCTCCCTGGGAAAAAGGAATGTGGGGCCTTCCCACCCCCTTCCCCCTTCTGTATCTGAAACCCATCGACTTCGGGGGTTGGAGGATTTTTCCGCTGGGCAAAAACCACATCCCCACGTACAGGGTGGGGAAACGTCCCCTTAAAATGCCCGGGGGGTCAAAAGTCTTACCCACCTCAGCCCCCCCCCCCCCCCCCCCCCCCCCCCCCCCCCGCCCCCCCGGGGAAAAATACCCTTTGGGAAAAAGATCATCCACAGTTTGGTTTTGGGAAATCCAAAAGCTTAAAAAGGGGCCCCCCTTTTAAAAACCTTTGGGGTTGGTTTCCCCCAAAGGGCAGGCGGGGCAAAACATTACTGGCTTGGATACCCCTTTCAAATGTAAATTAACGATTGACGGGAAACCCATTGGGTTCGGGCACACCCATGGGGTTTTGGTTCTATAAAAACCCAAGACTCGGAAGGGGCCCTCTCCCCACCCCCTTTTTGGGGCCCACCCTCAGGTTTTGTTTCATTATGTTTGTCTAAAAACTGTTGAGATACAAAATCGGGTTTTGGGACCGGCCCATTGTTTTTTCCAGCCGGAGTTATACCTCAGGTTTGGATACATCATTAGTGTCCTTGACAGTTGAGTTTACCCCTAAAAGGTTTTGGTTAAACATTATTTTTCAAAAACCCAGTCCAAGTCATGTGAAAGCTTAGTTACAGGGGCGCCCGGCAAAAGGGTGATTTGTTATCAAAGGCCTCTTAAAGGCTGGGATACTTCCACAGGCTTGATACATCGAGTCACAGCAAGTTTTCCAAAAAACATAGAAACAAGAATTTCCCTCCCGGGTGCTGGGCGGCCCCTTGTTTGGGAGGGGGGGCCCCATAATTTTTAAATCCCGGTTTTCCCATGGGGCCCTGGCCACATTTTCAGTGGGGCGGCTTTCAGGTTGCAAAATTCATTGCGGGGGGGGGGGGGGGGGTGGGGCAGCAGTTTGGGGTCCTGTGTTTTGGCCCAGGTGTGACCTCCCCCAGCAGGGGGGGGGAAAAGGGGGTCTGCGGGACTATTCCCCCCTGCTTTTTATCTCGCAAAAGCATTTCACCTTGGGGGGCCAGTGGCACACAAAGTTTGGGTTTTGCAGGCATCTTGCTATGGGTCACAGGCGGGATATGGGAACTTTTTTTTTCCGCCCCTTTTACCCCATATCAGGGCATCATTCAGGGGTTCACCATTTTTCATTTTTTCCTTTCCCCTTTGGGGAACAGTTCCGGGAATTTATGGCACGTCTTTTGTGGGGAATCATATTTTGGGGGTTTTTGGGGGGTTTGCTTTCGAGGGGGGCCGGGACGAAATTTACTGTGCATCCCCCCAAAATTCTCCCCCCCGAAAAAATTTTGGGGGAGGGGTTTGTAGCAAAAAACCCCCGTTTCTCACCCCTGGCCCCCCTCCCCAGTCCAGAAAAACCCCCGGGCCCAAATTGGTTTTGCGGGGCGGGACTCCGCCAAATCCATTTGGGGGGGTTCCCTTTTGGGGCCTTTCCCCTGGAAAAATTTTACTTCTAGCATCCACCATCTCTGGAGCAAAAAAGGGCCCACCTCTGCCCTTTGTCCTTGAACCCCCATGGCGCCCTCTTCTCCCCAAGGGTTTGAAAAGGTTGAAGGTTACCCTTCTCCTTCCTGCGCCCCAGTTAAAAGTTTGATGGAGGGGCCGGGCTACAGGGGGGCGTGTGGGCATGGGGGGGAACCCCTCGCTTGTTTTGGAAAAGGGGCATAACTTTGCCCCACTTGGGTTTTTCAGAAAATAACTTTTTGCCCCATGTCGCCCCAAAGGGGGGGTGGGGGCCCTTTTGGGGTTTCCAGGCGGGTTTAATTTGGGGGGGTTTTGGCCCGGGGAAAACGAGGGGAGGAGGGGGATCCCCGCGGGGCCTTACCCCCTCCCCCAGGTAAAAACTCGGTGGTCCCCGGGGGTTTTGGCTTTCCTTTTGGTAACATAGGAGTCTGCCGGGTTTCAGCCGCCCTTTTTGGGAAAGTTTTGGGGTTAAAAGTCAAGACAAACTGACGAACCTCTGCGGGGGACGTTTTTGGGAAAAGGGGTTCCTTGCCCTTCCAGAAAAAACAGGTCATCTTAGCTGGCAGAAGCCCCCTTTACCACCGGGCTTGGGGTGGTACTTAAACCCTGCTCCCCACGTTGCGTATGTTTTATTTTGGGACCTTTCTGTGGGCCCCGAAATTTTCTGCGTCCCCCCTTTCCGGGAGTGAGGTGTTATTTCGTGCCCGAGCTTTTTTATGGGTCATTGTCCCGTCTTGCTCTGGTGGGGTCCGAAAAACCTCCAAGGTTTTCCTTTAGTCCTGGAAAGGTAGATTTTGTGCCCTCCCTTTTGGGCAGATGATATTGTTTAAAAGTTTTTAAAAAATCCTCGTAAAAAAAACATCTAAGCCCCCATTTTTTTCCCAAAATCACAGGAAAGTGTTCCAAAGGGGGGGGTTTTTAAAAGGGTTTGTATCCTGGGCTGGGGCCGTGGAAAAAGGCCTCACCCCTTTAAGTTGTCCGCTGCGTTGGGGGTTCCCTTTCGTTTGCGCTCGGCCGCCTCTCCCCGTTTGCTTACGCTCACCCTGGCGTGGCCGCCTTCTCGCTGCTTGGTTAAGCCGCCTAAAGCCTCTCTCTCTCCCCGTTGGAATTTGCAGGAAAAATTTGGGGAGGCGAAACCATGGGTCTTTAAGTCCCAAAAGTTGCTGAAAAAGCCATCCCCGAGCAAGTCCTTGCCCCCCGGGAAAAATCCCGTGCGGGGGTCCTCAGGAAAAATTTATTTTCAGGCGCTTTTAATCCTTTCAATTGGCCCTTTTCGTTTCAGTTTGCTTCTGAGGGCCGCGTCCGGGCTTCTGGATGGGTGTTCCACGGTTCCAGGATCAGCTGGGCCTTTGTCTTCCCCCTGGAAGTATCAATATCTCTTCCTCACTTTAGGTTTATGGTTATTCTTTACTTTGCTTTTTTTTTAAAGGGGGCCTGCCATTTCCACAAAGCACCCTTTGCCAAATAAAAGATGGGAAAAGAAAAACAGGGAGGGGGGAAAATGTTGTTTTGTGTCAAATAAAGTAAACAAATTTCGTTAATTCTTGTTTAAGGGGCTGGTGTAATCTTCCAAAAATACAGCCCGTCTTTTAGTGCAGGGAATAATTGCTTTAAAACCCAAACCCCTTTAAAGTTGCCTTTTTAAAAGAAAATTTCCCCCCGCTGCCACCAAAATTTTTCACGTACACGCTCCCAGCCCGTGACTGGGGGGCCCCTGTAATGGGGGTTGGGTTAAAATCCACTCGGCTCACCTCTCCATAAGGGAGCCAAAAAACAAAACATAAATCGTACCCAAAGGGCAGTCCCCGCACCCGAAATTTCCGCTGCCAAACCCCTTTCCCTCCAAAAAACAATAAAAAAAAAAAGGAATCGCCGGAAAGGCTTGATCCTAACAGGGTTTTTTAAAAAAAACAAAAAAAATTTTACAGGGCAACTCACTGTCTCCCCAGTAGTTACCAAAGGAAAAAAAAAAAATTCCCTTTAAGGAAATTGGGTTCGGCAACAAAAGGTTTAAGAATTTTGATTCCTTTATAAAAAATGTTTTCAAAGTCTTTCATAGAAAAAAAATATGGGTAATAATAGCAAATTGGGCACACCACAATTTCGTTTTTTTAAAAAAAAGGGGAAAAAAAAATGGAAAAATTCCCCATTACAAAATGTTTAGCTTCCCCGTCCGGGGGTTTTGGAGAAATTTTGAAAACAGCCCCCACTTTTTGAAAGAGGGCCCATAGTTTGCAGAGACTTTTCAGGGGCGGAATGGTGTTTTTATAAAAAATTCAGGCTGTTCCTCTTAAATTTGGGTTGTATTATGAAAAATAGGTGGGTTTTTCAGAATTTGGCCCGGGAGGGTTATTGTGTTTTAGTTCCCCAAGGGGGGGAAAAAAGGACTGGGTTCCTGGGAAAACAAAGGAAATTTTCCCTTTCCCCCCTTTTGGGCGGGAAAAAATTTGGGTATTTGAAAAAAGGGGGGGAAAAATTTCTTATCAGATCTGCTGTTTTTAGGATTCAGGAACCCGGCCCCCGCCATAAATTCCCCTTTTCCCTTTTGAAAAAAAAGCCCCGGGCTGGGGGGGTTTGTTGGCCAAAAGGTCAGGGAAAATTTTTCCCCCTTTAGGGAAAGGGGGGGGGGGGGGGGAATGCTGCCTTACAATTTTGAAATGCCCGGGTTTTTGTGTTGGGAATTTACCTACATTGAATTTTTAAAAACTTTTAATAACCAGCTTTCAAAAAACAGTGGGTTTATTGGTGCGAGTTTTGGGCTTGCCAGGGCAAGGTAGAAGGGCCCTTTGTTTTTAAAAAAAAGGATGGAACCTTACAAACCAATTTTCTAATTGAAAACATTGAAAGTGTACAAACAGAACTACAGGGAAAACGATCATCTACAACAAGTACTCCAACAATGAAAAAAAGAAGAACCACGCAACCACCAAATTTCTAACACACAGAAGCTAAGAACAGTAACCAGACTAAACCGACACACGACAATGAAAGGGGAGAAAGAAGAAAAGAGAAAAAAAAAAAAAAACAAAGGGAGAACGGGGAAGGGAGTGAGGGGGGAGTAGGAGGGTTCATCCCCACAGTGGAGCAGGGAGCCCAGTTAGAACAGTATAGGATGTCTATTAATTTGCCCTGGAAACCAGGATGCACACTCCAAGAGACACAGGTATTTCCACCAAGGACTGTAAACGTGAATTAAAATTAGCTTAGCATAGAAATTCACGGCATAGACTCAGGAAGGTGTAGACGTCCCAGGGATCCCGCCAAAACGCCCTCAAGGTACCATTTGGAAAACCTAAAAGGGAAAACCAAAGACTTAATGTCCTCTGAAGACGTGAAGGCTTCTATGTGGGTTTCCAAGTGGTGAAAATTTTTTCAGTTTTAAAGTTAATTTCCCCTTCGTACTCAGGCAGCACACAATGGGTTAATATCCTCCTGATCCCAGCTTATGACAGAAGATTAAGAAACGAGTTTCAGGTTCAATGTTTCAAGCACTAATTGGTTCCACCTCACCTATATAAGCAGTCCTCAGACACTAAACAGACCTACTTTTTCTTCTGTCCCAGCTAGACTTATTATTTTTATAATTATTTTGCTTTTCACTATTTCCAGGTTTTATTATTTTACTACAGTGGTTCCTGTGGGGGAGACCCAAGAGTTTATTGGTGCATCTCCTCATTCCCCCACTACTGATTTGTCTAATTGGCCTGGGATCCCAGAGTTTCTGGGGCAGTCATGGCCTGGGGATGTCTCAGCCTGCATTCCAGTTCAAACTCAGCAGAGCTTCCTCCCGCGCTGATAGCCGGACAATTTATGCTCTACACCAGGAGAGATGCACGGTATCAGAGGGTGGCATATAATGGAGTTTCTATGGGCACTGCCAGGCTGTGTACTCTCCATGGTGCAAAGGTAGGAGATGAGTTCTCTCAATTTCCCGCTGCCGCTGGTAGCATGTTTTGTTTTGTGTTGTTAATGTACTCCTGAGTCAGGAGACTGCTGTTTGTATCTGTGCACTTCCCTGCTGCACACTCTCCATGGTATAAAGTCAGGAAATGAGTTTTTATGCCATCAGATGCTTCTGGTAATTTTTTGTTTTATGCTGATATTGCTCTTCTGGTTCAAGAGATTGGTTTTACAGACTTATTTTATTTTGTGAGTTTTTATAGCTGATAAGCAGCAGAAAACATGTGAATAGAAGTTATGGCGCAGGTTCTGTGCTAAATTCCCGGCTCCTGCCTGGTAACTGAGTATTTTCAAATATGCCTCATGGTGAGTGTGTTTTAAGCAGAAACTAAACAATTATTATTTGGTTATATTACAACTGCAAAAATCTGTCAGAGGTTTCAGAATACAAACATAGGAGTTTATTCCGTCTCAAAGATTACAGAATTGTTACCGGCTCTGTTTAATCTGCACAGGTGTTTATTGGAGGGGTCTCCATTTAGAAAACCTCTTGTTATACATTGATAAAGTCCCAAATCTGTTGCAATCAGTGCTCTGCTCTGATATCTCAGCTTTTAGCTAGGAGAAGAGCAGGTTCATAGACGAAGCTGAAGTTGGTTTCTTATTCGGCAGTTTCTTATTCGGCAGTTTCTTATTCGCTGCAAAATATTTTTTTGTTTTTTAAGAGGATAATAAATAGGAAAACTTTTCAACTTAATAAATTTCATTACAATGGTGTGGACCAAGGACAAACCAGTTGAAAACAACCTGGTAAACACTAACAGCTGGCATAAAATGGGCATAAACGCAGAAACCTAAAACTAAGTTTTAAAAGGGTTAAAGGGCTTTGGGCCACTGATCCCACACTGCCCTTTTAAAACCAAGACATTACCCACATCAAATTCAGTTTACCCCGCCTGGCCCAAAGCAGCTCTGGGTTTAAATTTTCATGATATTTTACAATCCCATTAGTGTCAAGAAAACATAAAGCTTTTCTATGATTTGTTTGTATTGGGTGTTTTTTTTTGTTGTTTTTTTTCCTCTTAGTGGTCCCTGACTTGTCTGTTAGCTCTATAGCAGAAAGTGAAACTTTGGGAATTTATGGTTCTTCGTTCAGATTGTGGGTGTGAAAAATAGTCATTATTACCTGAGGGTTTGAAAAAATTTCCCCCCCTCCCACCCCCGACCCAGGGCAGAAAGAGTTCAAATATTTATCTTTCACTTACTGTCTGTTGAAGAATATTCTTATCTCTTTCTGTGGAGAGAACAATACAGCAATCACTGCGTCATTTTATTTTTAATTACACTATATAGAGAGACAAGTGAGTTTAGTCTGCCCAGCTGTACTAAAAAGTTATATATCACAGTTACAGAAAGATAATATTTTATATGTATTCTTTAATTTCCAAAATACAAAAATGCCCAAAAATGTTTTAAAAATAAATACCATTTTCCAGGAATATTAGTTTTACCTTTCTGATGGCAGTGTCCTTTTAAAGTGGGCAGACAGGCAGTTTTTACTAATAGGAATAGGTAACTGGTGTTATCAAAGGGTTACATGACTTTGGGCCACTGATGGTACACTGACATAACACCAAGAGGGAGGACCCGTATCAAAATTAGTTCAGTTCATCCTGGCCCAAAGTGGTTCTGGATATTGCAGCTCATATAAAAGTGATAAAGCAGGGAGGGTCTGCAACAAAATGCGGAAACTCCAGTCCCCCTTCAATGGGTTTTTGCCCTGAATGTTGGCATTAAAATTTAGCAGACGGGTTTTACTTTCTTTGAATACATAAGCTCTGTGTCCGAAGATCGTCACAATTTTCCTGTTTAAATTTGGGTTGGATAAAGTTTCTTGCCCTGAAAATGATGGGTCCTACGATGGGTGATTGTTAGAAGTCATTGGACTGCAATTTTCCCAAATGGTATTTGTCCCCCCACAGATAGTGTTAGGGCTCCAGTTTTTGACCTGAAGCCAAAACAAAAAATGTGATAACATGTCTTCAAGGTTTGTATGACTAAAATTTAAATATATAAAAAAATTCTGGGGTTTTTTTTACTTAGTCTCTTTTTGTCCTGTATTGTCTTGAGAAAAAATGACTTCCACATGTCTGGAGTAAGAGGTGGAAGGGTTGTAGACTATTTTAGCATTATTCTGCTCATGGGAACATCGCATTTCTTTAAACATTAAGGGCGACATGTATGATCGGGATTTACGCCTGTTTTTTGGCGTATATTGCGCCTCACCGGCCCGAATCCCGCTGTCGGACGCGGGGATTCAGTGTTAGGCGCAGTGTTCGCCACTTTCAGCTGCGCCCCGCATGAAGGGGCGGGCAATGGGCGCGGTGTGGGCGTGGGGTAGGTGTTCCGGAGCGGGACGCGGCGCGCTCAAACTCCGAGGCATGTACGATGGCGAGTCGGCAAAGCGAGGCGCAGTGCAGCGCTCGGCAGCTCCGACAGGCAGACCCGTTTTTTTTTTTTGGTTTTAAATCCCTCCGACGAGGCGAAGTGAAGCAGGATCGGAACATGCGAGGAAGCAGATCGAAGATCGCGACAGAAATCTTGGCGCTCCGCTCCGTGCAGCAGGAGTATGATTCCGAAAATATCGCCTTTATAAAGGCGGAAAACATTGTCAGCCAATTGTCAGCATTTCGTTAGCCAAGGATCAATAGTATGGGTGCAACGAAAATAAGAAATTAACATGTTTTATTGATTTAATTTTTTTTTTCGTTACCCCCATATTATTCGTTTTATATACACATCGGGACAACTTCTGTAGTATTATAATTTGATTTCGGCCATGTACAGTTTGATTTCAGATTGCATTAGAAAACCCATAGGAGCGTCGCTTGCTCCCCCATTGGTCCAAATAACGGCGCCTCTTTTAACTTAGCCAATCACAGAGCGCGCTCAGAATTTCTTTTCCCCATAGAACTCTATGAGAAAGTAGCTCGCGCTCTAATTGGCTAAGCTGGACGAGCCCCCGCCGCTTCAACCAATCAGCTCGTTTCTGCATTTTTTACTGTATTTTGAACTGTCCCGCCTTTGAATATGATTTGGTTAATTTTTCTCCATAGGATATAATGGGACATTGTCCTCCTATTCTTGATTGGCTGGTTTATGCCGACCAATGAGAATAGCTTAAACAATTTGAATTACTGTATTTCCCGGCAATTCTCTCATTGCAATTCCCTATGTAGTGCCGGTCTCGGCGACAAACGCGTTGTTTTGGGTTTTTAACTGCTTTATTTGTAAAGAAGGGTTCGGCTCTTTATCTGATAATGTTTTACATTTAATAAAAATAATTTTTTGATACTACATGCCGCACGACGCTGAGCGCCGAGATTTCAGAGCGCCCATCTCTCCATAGATTATAATGGGAGAAGTAGCTCGCGCTCTGATTGGCTGGGATAGCCAAGCCCCCGCTAGCTCAGCCAATCAGCTCTTTTCTGTCTTTTTACTGTATTTTGAATTATCCCACCTTTGATTTTGATTGGTCCTAACTCCTCCATAGGCTAGAATGGGTCTTTGTCGCTCCTATTCTGATTGGCTGGCTTCTGCCGACCAATGAGAATAGGTTTCAGAATTTGAATTACTGTATTTCCCGGCAATTTCCAATATCATAATTCTTGATATTGCGCCGTTCTAAAGTTTAGGAAAGTGATTTTTTTTAAAATTATGTTTATTTTTTACGTTCAGCTCTTTTCTGAGAATGTTTTCCGCCTTTATAAAGGCGATTTTTTTTGGAATCATACTCCATGCCGCACGGAGCGGAGCGCCGAGATTTCTGTCGCGATCTTCGATCTGCTTCCTCGCATGTTCCGATCCTGCTTCACTTCGCCGCCGCCGGAGCATTTAGACCAAAAAAACCCGGTCTGCCTGTCGGAGCTGCCAAGCGCTGCACTGCGCCTCGCTTTGCCGACTCGCCATCGTACATGCCTCGGAGTTTTCGAGCGCGCCGCGTCCCGCCCCGGAACGCCTACCCCGTGCCCACTGCCCGCCCCTTCATGCGGGGCGCAGCTGAAAGTGGCGAACACTGCGCCTAACACTGAATCCCCGCGTCTGACAGCGGGATTCGGGCCGGTGAGGCGCAATATACGCCAAAAAACAGGCGGAAAGCCCGATCATACATGTCGCCCTTAATGTTTAAAGAAATGCGATGTTCCCATGAGCAGAATAATTCTGAATAGTCTACAACCTCTTCCAGCCTCTGATCTCCAGACAGGTGGAAGTCATTGTTTCTCCAGACAATACAGGACAGAAGAGACTAAGTAAAAATAACCCCAGATTTTGTTATATATTTAACCCCTTAACGACCTTGGGCGTATCCATACGTCCAGGTCGTTTGGGGGGTTCACGCACCTGGACGTATGGATACGTCCTGAGGATCGCGCGAACTCTAAAGCAGAGTTCGCGCGATCGGCGCGGGGTGTCAGCTGTAACCCCATAATTATCGCGACGATCGGGTCGCAATAACTAAGGGAGACGCAGGAGGAGATCGCTCCTCCTGCGTCTCTGTCGGCGGCAGCAGCGCACGGATCGGGTGATCCGTGCAGCTCCTGCCCTCTGACAGACAGCACGGAAGGCAGAGAATGCCTTCTGGGTTGTCTGTGACGTCACGATGCCCGGCCGTGCCCTGTGGGCATGGCCCGGCATCGTGACTGACAGTTGTCATGGAACACATGCAAAAGCTAGTACTGTTTCCCTTTGAATGAGAGATTGAACTCATTCAAATCCCCTTGGGGAAAAGTAAAATAAAAATTGAAAAAAAATTAAAAAAAAGTGAAAACAAGTAAAAAAAAAACCAATAAAAAAATAAAAACACGTACACCGCCCTTTTCCCTTTACAAACCCCAATCGCCCAAAAAAAAGATAAAAAAATAAAGACCCATTTTTGGGTATCCCGCGTGCAAAGACCCCCCTAAAATCTGTCATTTAATTAACCCGATGGTAAAAGCCGTAAAACAAAAAACAAAAAACAATCACAGAATTAAATTATTGTTCAACCCGGCCCCATAAAATGGAATAAAAGCGATCAAAAACTCCTAAAACGCCCAAAATTTTACCAAAAAACGTCAGTTTTAACCCCAAAAAAAAGTCCCATACAGCTCTGTAACGGAAAAATAAAAAATGTATAGCCCCAGAAATAGGAGTTTTAAAATTGTTTTAAAACACTAAAAACTTTTCTTTTTTTTTTTTTTTAAAATGCTTCAACATAAAAAAAACTATATAAATTTGGGGATCGCATAATCGTAGCGACCCAAAGAGTAAAGCTAACTTTTCAGGATACGTACGGGGAGCCCCTTTAAAAATAAAAATAAAAACCTATAGGATTGCAGTATTTTTTTCACCCTGGCCTCCAAAAAAGGGTTTTTTAAAACGATCAAAAGCCTTTTTTCCCCCCAAAAAGATACAAATAAAAAATCAATCATCTCCAAAAAACAAGTCCCTACACAGCTCCAAGCACAGAAAAATTTAAAAAAATTATGGCTTCCCGACATGGCGATGCAAAAACATATTTTCCCGGTTGAATAAAAGGGTTTTTTTTATAAAACTAAACATAAAAAAAATATACGGGGGGGGGGCCAGCCATGAAGGAGTAAAGTGCTGAAAGGAGCCCTCCAAGACCCCCCCTATATGACCTTTTTAGGGCCCCCCCCCCAATGGGGAAAAACCGCACAAAAAGACACCCTTGGCGCCCGATCATCCCCGAGCCCGGCGGGGTCTCTATCTCTAAATTTTTTGCCCCCTTGCGCATTTTTGGGGGGGCGGATCACCCCCCCGCAACGAGCAGCAGGCCCATTGTACCCCCGGGCCCGGGGGAAACCCCGCCGCTCCGCCCAGCAACCCCTCCTGCAGACCAAAGGGAGCGATCTATCTGGCTGACCGCCGCGGCGCTCGGGGGGCCCGCTCGCCAGAGGAAGTCGGGGCCCTCACACCGGAGCTACTACCCCGCTCCCCGGGGGCCGGCGCCCGACCCCACGCCGGGAACCCTCGGCCCACGGCCGGACGCGGCTCCCCAGAC
>JAODAL010060963.1:0-20595 GCA_025379985.1 Phyllomedusa bahiana | reverse complement strand
AGGATGTAACATCTGTTATCGTTCTCTGTCTAAAGAAAGGCTTAAACAAGGGAAAATCCTGAAGTTGTGGCTAAGACTTTTTTCCCCCAGAGACAGCGTGGCCAATAAACTGTATTTAAAAAGCTCCCTAAATATGGACAAACATCCTTTCCTCTCTTCTCTACTGCCCGTTTTTATCTTGATTGCAGTTTATACAAATATGTGTGTGAAGTTTTTGTTAGTTGTTGTGCTTGGAACATGAATAAAATCTGGACCCAGAACCCTGTGTCTGACTAAATTTTCAAATCGGCCGATACATGTTCTTCGGGTTGTGTTTTGGAATAACCCGGGGAAAACGGGTGAACCCCCCAATGTTGGTAAACGCCCCCAAAATGTCAGGTTCAAAACAAATGAAATAAATGACTGCATCTCGAAGATCTAATAGTTAACAGGTTATATTTGAATGACCCCAGATTGGCCCCAGAGTCAAATCCATTGGTGGGCCCTACCCCAGGGGCGAATTCTGGGGCAGAAGTAGTAGCTAGGGGGTCGTGGGCCTTTTGGGGCCCCCGGGGCCGGACCCATAGCATTTCTAGTCTGCTCCCCACGGTGTTCCCCGCTCCTGGGCCCGCTAAAATGAACTAAACGTTAACTGCGGGTGGGATGGAACTGGCCCCCCGTTTCCACCCAGCTTTTTAAACCCCCCGGGCTTTCCACCCAAGCGTTCAGAGGCGGGAGTCAACTGTCCCGGTACCCCTTTAGCCCTATTTACCTACCAACATATGGGGGCCCCCCCCCTATAGCCTTATACCTCACTACGGGCATCCACCTTAGCCTATTGTGCCTACCTCTTAGGGCCTACAACAGCCTCTGTACCGGGGCCTAACACTGCTTCCATCTACCTATCTCCCGGCCTATTACTTGGGAGCTATCTACCTGCCTGTGGCCTTTCTAATGCCTGCCTACCAATCCACAAACCTACATGTGGCCCACCTACCTGAGTCCTATGTACTACCTACCAACCTGAAGCCTGTGTACTGCCTACCTATCTACCTGGAGCCTCCCTAACTAGGGCCTACCAACCTATCTAAGGGGGGGTTCCATAAAATGTTTTAAAAAGGATACTGGCATAGTGGTAAAAACGTCTGCAGACCGTGTATACTGTGTCACCACTAGGGCCACTGTAGGAGGTAATTTCAGTCTGTAGAGCCGTGACACTGGTGTCTCCACTATTTGGCCACTGTATGGAGGAATATATGTTGAGAGCCTGTGTGCACTGACTCTACCACTATAGGGTCACTGTTTTGAGGTAATTCAGTCGCAGAGCTGTTAACGGGTCCCCACAAGGCACTGTATGGGGGTAATTACAATTTGCGGGGCCTGTGTACCTGGTAACTACCACTTTTGGGGCATTTATATGTCACAATATATAAAAAAACGTTAATTTTTTAGTCCGCTTTTTTTGGGCCCCAAAAAATGCTCACCCCAACCCCCTTACAACCGGATCTAGTTGGGTGGTCCTACTCTATATATGATATAACTCCTCAGCACCTGGGTCAACTTAGACCTCTCACTGTGCCAACGGCCGTCACAAAATTGCAGAGAGAAAAATAAAGAAAAGCACCAACCTCCTTCGAAGCTAGTGCATGATATAACAGCCTGGGTAGGTGGGTGGTGCAGCCACACCAAAATGAAGGTATGGTACACTCCTTATATAGTTTAAAAGCAAATATGTGCCAAATACACCGATAGTCCTGCACAGAAAACAACTCTGAAAAAAACACTGTGAACCTGGTGCCACAGGCAATGGCGCGGCACGATATACATATGCACACAGTCCAAGTACCAGTGGCATAACCACGCGCAAAAAGGGCAAAAAAACACATGAAATCTCCAAAGAGCAGTAATTTTTGCAATCTACAATATATGAAAACACTTTGAGATTCATAGTCCTGCATGTTTTATGCCAGAAAATAGTGCTCCAGTCACCCCCTGCATACAACGGGATCTCAGTTGAGGGGTCCTACTCTATAGTATCCCTCACCTGGGTCAACTTCAGACCACCACTGTCCAAACGGCCCCTCCAAAATGCAGAGAGAAAAAAAAAAAAAGCACAACCTCTCAAGCCTAGTGCATTGCTATAACAGCCTGTGGAGGTGGGCGGACAGGAAACCAAAATGGGAGGTATCCTACTTCTTCTCCTTAAATAGTTTAAAAGCAAATATGTGCAAATACAATGTAAAGCTCCCTTCAACAGAAAAACAAATCGTCTTCTGAAAAAAAGCACTGCTAACCTGGGTGCCGCTGGGGGCGAATGGCTGCGGCACATATACATATGCACACAGTCCAATACCAGTGGCACCCACTGCAAAAAGGGCCAAAAAAACACAGTCTGTAGAGCCTGTGTACACTGATCTCTACCACTATATGGTCACTTTATTGAGGTAATATACAGTCTGCAGAGCCTGTGTACACTGGTGTCCACCACTATATGGTCACTGTATGGAGGTAATATACAATTTGCAGGGCCTGTGTACACTGGTAACTACCACTCTATGGTCACTTTATAGTGGTATATATAGTCTATAGGGCGCCGGGCCCAGGCTTCTCTAGTTATGCCCCTGGCCCTAGGAACTCTAATCTGACATGACCTCTGGGGACTCCAGTTTCCTCCCACACTTTTAAAACATACCAATAGTTTTATTGTAAATTAAGGTTGTGAGTCCAAAAGAAAACAGGGATAGAAGTGAGTGCTGGTGATGTACAGCGCTGTGGAATATGTAGGCACTATGTAAATGAAATTAAATAAATAAAAAGGGGATTTGTTTTACATGCTGTGATCAAAAAGCATGGAGCCCTATGATAATATAAACAACATGGCATTGTCAGCAGAGAACACAACCCAAGTCTCTCATTTTCTATAGAAATCTAGCCCCTGAGATGCTTATAAATGAGGTCATGTAAAGTCTTCTTAATATCCTGGTTCTTTAGACTGTATATAATGGGGTTGATGAGAGGTGTAAATACAGTGTACAGCAGAGACAGGATCTTACTGATGCTCGATGATAGTCTATGGTTGGGAAAACATAAACAGCAAATAAGTCCCGTAAAATATGGAGACCACAATGAGGTGGGAGCTACAGGTGGAGAAGGCTTTCTGTCTACCAGTACTGGATGGGATCCTTAAGACGGTGGCAATGATTTTAGTATATGAGAATATAATTATTGTTATGGGGATTAAAACGAATGAGATGCCTACTGACGAGCCTTCTAGCTGAATAATGTAGATATCCGAACAGGAAAGTTCTAGTAAAGGGATATAGTCACAGAAGAAATGGTCAATGATGTTTGGTCCACAGAAGCGTAACATCAATATTCTTATGGTGAGAAATGATTCAACATCAACACATAAAGTAGCCAACCAAGAGGTGATGGACAATATCCCACAATATGTACTTGTCATGATAGAGGAGTAATGGAGGGGATTACAGATGGCCACATATCTGTCATAAGACATCAGTGTGAGGAGAAGACATTAAATTCCTTCTGAGACAAAGAAGAGAAAGAGTTGAGTCATACAACCAATAAAGGTAATGGATCCTCTATAATATTGTAGACTCTTGAGCATGTTGGGGACAATATCTGTGGTCAACATGATGTCACTGATAGAAAGTTGTGTGAGGAAGAAGTACATTGCGGTGTGGAGGTTCTTGCTGGTAGACACCAGGGTGATGATCAGGAGATTCATAAACATTGTAAAGCAGTAAACCACAAGGAACAGAAAGAAGATGAGAATTCTTATTTTCTGAATGAACTGAAAACCTAAGAGGATGAACTCTGTGACAGCCATCATATTGTTCTTTTCCTGAGGTGTACTTACATTAGAGGATGCACATGTGTCTGCTGTAGGGGTCCTGGAGAGAGAAGGTCCAGGTTGATCTTGTCCTCATTTTAATTAATGGTGAAAACTTGAACAGGGATGAGGTCCTCACAATTGCTATAAAGTCAGCAGTTAAGAAAATCCTGCCCAAGCTGTAAGGAGAAGTATCAAGCGGCAAATAAAGAGGGATTACTTATGATCTTCCCATGGTGCTCTGTCTTATGTATCTTGTAGTTGTAAATCTTTGTTGGTCACGATTTACATGAAAATATTAAACACTAAGGAGCAAGAATGAAATACAAAACACAATCATTGACCCTTCACAGAATTAGAAGACCAGTGACTTAATCTACAAAATAGCAGCTGACCATATTCGAATATAGATTCCATACTAGTGGTTGTTGCCCAGAAAAAGTCATCCAAGTAACTCAAACAAGAAACTGTCCAACATCCAATCCAGCTGTAAATACATAAAATGTGGTTTTCATTGCACCTCTTTTAAAATCACATAAAGAGATATGAAAAAAAAAAAAAGTGCACTCACACTGACGCGTTTCGGAGAAAGCTCCTTAGTCTGAGCGCAAGATGAGCCAATTAGTGACTCCTTTCAGTCACCAGGTCATGTGATTTACACAAACACACTTAATCACAATACAAATTCTCAAACAGTGATGAAAAACATATAAAAATAATACATCATTGGTTTGTTATTAGAGATGGGCGATTATCTCAAAATTCGTTTGGTCACTTAGCCGGAATTTTCAGACAAAAATAAAATTCGCTCCGAATTACTTCGGCATGATCGCGTTAAAAAGCAGCTATTTCAGCTGCACAGAGCCTGCAGGGTGCTGTAGAACGTTGTACCATGCTTAAATATGCAGTGGGAGCTTTGGTTTGGTCTTCATAACAATGTTGTGTTTTAGTATGACACGCAGATGGACTGCTCGGCCGCTATTAGAATCGCTTCACTATAAAATTCCCTGGCACTTAGAGGGCAAAAACTGACCCCAAAAAACTCAAGCGGGATTGTAGCCTGATAAAGTCTCCCCTCAGCGAAAGCTGGAAAATAACAAGCTGAGAGCTCAGGTGGGAAAAACAGTAGTGACAGAGTTGGGGATGTCACGATACTGGTGTTTTCTGCTGGATCAATGGCCGGGCTAGGTACAAACACAGGGAGGCGTGGATGCGAGGTCCAGGAGGTAATGGGTTGCTGCTTGGTCGAAGTGAGTGGTAAGCGGGGAGCGGACAGAGGGCAAAGGTTAGCGCTGGTTACTGCAAATGAAACAGGAACAAGGCTGGCGGCATGTTCCCAGGCGAGAGGACTGTCGAATATGCAGGAGCTAAGCCACAATACTCAAGCAGTGATCAACAGTCTTGAGGAGTTTATTAGGAACCAGGAACAGAAACAAGATGGGCAACCCAGTCGAGACACAATCACCATCTTAACTAAGTGCATACTTAAGGCAAAACACAGTTAGTAAGTTCCAAGGCAAAGTAGGAGATTCCTGACTTACTCCACCTCAACGCGGGTTGGACGATACCTGACTAGGTTTCTCGATGTCTCCTGATGAATATTGTTTTACAGTCGAGGAGCATTAATGTTACTTACAGGTTCCACGATTTTCTTCGGCCATAACCTTGCCACCTTAATAGGTATTGCAGCTGGTTCCTGAAAATTCTAGAGTCCAAGATTTGCTCTATGACAAACTGCTCTTGACCATCTATCTCCACTGCATCAGGAGGAGGGGGAACACGTCCCGGAAAGGGATTGGGCACAACGGGTTTTAGAGAGACACATGAAACACCGGATGAATTTTCATAGATTGTGGGAGTTTTGAGCCGAACTGTTCTGGACTGATTATCTTGCTTTCTTATATGGCCCAACAATCCTTCTGTCCCTGTTATGGTGAAGGAACTCTAAGTTTCAACAATTTCTCGTAGAGAGCCATATCCTTATCCCCACCTTGAAAGTTGGTGCTGGTTTGCGACGTTTATTGCCATCTTTTATAATTTTCTTGAGCCTCTGAGTGTTTCCTTTAGTAGCTGTATAATTTTGTGTAATGCCAAGATCCTTTACGTGGCAGCTGGGAATATGTGGAAAAGCAGGGAATTTGAAGAATATTTGGATGGTATCCCAAATTTGCCAAAAGAAAGGAGTCTGTTTGGTGGAGGTCATTTTGGGAATTATTGTATGCAAATTCTCGGCCACAGGAAGCATATCAACCCAGTCTTCTTGTAAATGGCATATATAACATCGCAGGTATGTTCCAGGGTCTGTTAGTACGTTCAGTCTGTCCATAGATTGTGGACTGAAAGGCGTATGTCAGATTAATATCGATGTCGAGTGATGAACGAAAACTCCCCAAAATTTGGATGTTAAACCTGCACCCCACGATCCGAATAACTTCATCAGGAACACCATGAAGGCGAAACACATTCTTAATTATGGATCCGCTGTGTCTTTGGCAGAGGGTAGGACCGGTACATGGAATGAAAATGTGCAGCTTTGGTGAGCCGGTCAACCTACACGAGAAGGTATTTTTCCCCTTAGAGGTAGGTAGATCTACGATTGAATGGCCATGGATATAGAACCCCAGGGGCGAGAGGGGACCGGCAAAGGCTGTAACAACCTGAGGGTGAAGAACGGTGGAGTCTTGCATCTAGCACAGATGTACAGGAGTTCCTTCTTCTTTTACATCCTGTAGATAATTGGGCACCAAAATTTCGGGATAAAAATTCTGCGTCTTCTGCACTTCCTTTGTGGACCCGCAATCTTGAATCGTGGGCTAGCCTAGAATCTTCAGTCTTACTGTTTCAGGTATATAAAGCTGCTGCCCGTGGGTCCACATCTAGTTCTTAAGCACCAAACTGTACATCATCTGGTGGATGGGAGAGTAAGGGAGTCGGTGTCCATAGGCCTCTCTTATCTCTTTGAGAAGTCCTTAGTATGAATTATTTCCACAACATTAGACTCCGGAACAAGGGTCTTTAGGTGGAATTGCAAGGTGTGGAAGCACTGGTGAACATTCTTGATAGAGCTTCTCCTTGCCATTACGAGATCGGGCCTGTATGAGATTATAAAGTGAAATTGGTTGGGAAAATACTCTACGAGCTTGACGAGGAGATTGACACTTGGCAGGATCTAACGAAATTCCCAGATTACGGTGATCAGTTAGAAATATTATTGTGTGAGGTCCTTGAAGATGATGTCTCCATCCTTAAACGCTGCATCAATAGCCTAACAGTTCTTTATTCCCCACATCATACTTCTCTCAGCAGAGGATAAACGTCGGGAGTAAACGCACAAGGATGCAATAAACTCTTGTCTCCGTTCTCTGGACAGTAGGGCCCCCCCCACCCCCCCACACCCCCCCCCCCCCCACTACAGCACAGTCTGAAGCTCCACTTACACAATGAAGGCGAGTTTGGAGTTCAGTTGTATTAATACAGGGGCGGTAGTGAACTTGACCTTTAAGAGAGAAAAGGATTCTTGTGCTGAGGAGACCAAACAAAAGCATTTTTCTTTTTAGTCATCCTGTGTAATAGGTAAATGATTTCTGAGAAATTCTTGATTAAGCGTCTATAGAAGTGGCAAAACCTATGAAACGTTGAACATCTTTTAAGTTTTTGGGGGGTGGCCAGTCTACTATTGCTTTGATTTTGTAGGTATTGTAGTGGGTAAAATTAAATAGAGGAATTGGATCTCTGTTGAGGGAAATTCCACTTTCATTTTGGAAAAGAGGTTCTTCAGCGTTCAGAACAAGTTTCCATGTCTTGGTGTTTTCCCCTGAATTGGAAAAAAATAGGATATGCCCAGATAGATGATTTTGAATGGGAAGGTCTCGAAGTGCTTCGATTTTAAAAGGTCGGGGGATTACAAAGGCCCAAAAAGGGTAAGAATCTAAAGCCCTAACGTGACCTAAAGGGGTTTCCCTTATTAGATTGTACGGACCGGGTTGTAAGCGTGTGATCTAATTTTTTTAAAAAAACTTTGCATGTGTACTCTTCCAGAAGTTCAGGGACAGTGGTAGGGATACGGTTTTTATTGGATTTTATTAAATTCTTGTAATCAATGCGGGCTTAAGGAAATCCCTTTTTTTGAAAAAAATTGGGGGCCCCCGTGGGGAGGGAAGGGGGATGAACCCCCTTGGCAAGGTTTTTCCCCTTTTATAGTCCCGAGGCTTTTAATAGGCCCTGCCAGGGGTTGTTACCGAAGGGGGATATGACCGGAAGCAAAATCATGGGGAAAGTAAGGTCGGGGTGGGGGGAAGTGGGGGTTTTGTTTGCTGCAAAAATCGATATTCTTGTTTGGGGTAGTCCCTTATTTTTTGTTTGAATGGGTCTTAGAGCTTGGTTCAGAGTGAGTGTTTGGATGAATCTTCTGGGGAAATTTCTTTTGGTTTCCCCGTGAAGGGTTTGTGATTGCAAAACCCGGGAAGCCTAAGAGACAGGAAAGTGCGGCGAAGATATCAATAGAATGACAGGACTTCATGGTGTGGAGGTGCACATAAATGATTTCTAAGTGGTGCGGTCTCTTGATCCACCCGCCTCTGAGCTCAGTGGAGCCCATTACAGTCTCCATTATCCACGGCCCCTTGTGAGAGTCTCTTACTTGTGTTTAACCCCATGCTCTTTATGAGCATAAGGCAGAGATCCAGATGAAGTTGCCAGTGCCCCAGGAGTCCACCATAGCTGAGGTGGGTTACCACCGGGGAGTTTGCCTAGGAATTTTATGGGGAATGGAAGCAATGGAGAGTCATTATTCTTTTCTTTATATGAGGCGCCACTGCTGGATATAGACTGGAAACTACTTCTTTCAGATAATCATTCTCTGAAGCAATTGATTCCCCATCCGAGGAGTCGGGATCCAGGTTGGCTGCCACAATCTCTCGGTGGGCGCTAGGGCAATTGCAGGAGGAAGTGGTCAGGGACCTTTCCACAGTAAAAGCATAGACTTTCCACGGACCGCCTGTTGTTTCTATCTACGCTTCTCGTTTCATTGGAGTTAGACTGTGCTAGGCTCGCCTTCCCGATATCTCTTGCGATTTTCCCATGGGGTTCCTTGGGAAAGGAGGACAGGAAAGGTGGGGCCTGCTTGGTGTCATTAATTCAAAGTAGCCCATTTTTCCTGTCGTCAGTCTGATAGCTCGGGTTTATTCAAATTCGAATGCAGATGGTTAATAAAATCATCAAACCTAAGGGCAGCCTCAGCACGGGCAAGTTCATCTTTTAATGTGCTGCGTTAGTTCCCTTTCTTAAAAAAAGACATCTTCGCTGTGTCATTCCAATCTTTGTCGATTGCCACCTCTTGAACTTCCATTCTTAGCTTAATCAGCCAGGGCGTTTGCCAGGCGCAATGCTAGTAAACAAGCTGCTTTGTGTGCACGGATCGATAGGGTTCATCAAACATTTGAATCATGGCGTCGTGGAATATGTTTACGGGGATTCGCGGGGGTCATGGGGGCTCAATCAAGGGCTGGCCCAGGCAATGGCTTTAGTGTTAAACAGCATAATAATGCTAGGTCCTTAGACCTGTCCGTAGGGGAAACTGGCGTTGGATTTGCATCAAAATATAACCTACATTGTTAAGGAATCCCCGACATTTATCGGTCTCCGACGAATCTAAAGGCGGCAAACTTAGGGCTATCACAGGCACCGAAGTGGGATGGTCGTTTCCAGAGCGCTTGATTCATCCTGATGGCGTATCGGTAGGTTTTAAGGTCTGCACGGTCCCACGTAGCTCTTGTAATGCTTGTCCATACACTTGGATATTGTGGGCATTCTGACCTTCATGAGCGTCGCACTTGATCTTCAGCCTGCATCTCAGAGGCATATTAGCCCCGTAGTTTGCAGTTGCTTGAAGCGAGCTTCCGGGCTCCCACCCCCAGCGGACTCCTTTCTTATGGCTTGAGTATCTTGTCACGTTTACTGTGTATACTGCTGGAATCCAAGGCCGGGTAGGTACAAACACAGGGAGGCAGGTGGATGGGCGAAGGCCCCAGGAAGGTAATGGGTTGTGCTTGGTCAGAAGTGCAGAGGTTAAGCGGGGGGGAGCGACGCAGGAAAATAGGTTAGGCAGGGTAACTGCAATGAACCAGGAACAAGGTGGACGGAAAAGTTCCCAGGCGGAGAGGACTGGGAAAGCAGGAGCTAAGCACAATACTAAAGCAGTGAACAACAGTCTTGGGAGTTTATATAGGACCAGGAACAGGAAACAGGAAACAAGATGGAACGGTTAGAGACACAATCCACCATCTAACTAAGGGGAAACTTAAGGGCAAACCCCAGTTAGTAAGTTCAAGGCAAAGTAGGAGTTCCCGACAGGTGCTGCTGTGATATTGGATTGTGATATTAGTGTGCTGCTCGATTGGATTGTGCTTTGTTTGTGTGTGCTGTTCTGGATTGTGTAGTAGTATGCTGATGATAGTGGATTGTGCTAGTAGTCTGCTGTCATATTGGATTGGGGTAGTAGTGTGCTGTGATATTGGATTGTGCTGTGGTGTGTGCTACTGCTGATATTGGATTGTGCTAGTAGTGTGCTGCTGATATTGGATTGTGCTAGTAGTGTGCTGCTGATAATGGATTGTGCTAGTAGTGTGCTGCTGATATTGGATTGTGCTAGTAGTGTGCTGCTGATATTGGATTGTGCTAGTAGTGTGCTGCTGCTGATAGTGGATTGTGCTAGTAGTGTGCTGCTGAGATTGGATTGTGCTCATAGTGTGCTGCTGTTACTGGATTGTGCTAGTAGTGTGCTGCTACTGCTGATATTGGATTGTGCTAGTAGTGTTCTACTGCTGATATTGGATTGTGCTAGTAGTCTGCTGCTGTTACTGGATTTTGCTCGTAGTGTGCTGATGATAGTGGATTGTGCTAGTAGTCTGCTGCTCATATTGGATTGTGCTAGTAGTGTGCTGCTGATATTGGATTGTGCTAGTAGTGTGCTGCTGATATTGGATTGTGCTAGTAGTGTGCTGCTGATATTGGATTGTGCTAGTAGTGTGCTGCTGCTGATATTGGATTGTGCTAGTAGTGTGCTGCTGCTGATAGTGGATTGTGCTAGTAGTGTGCTGCTGATGTTAGTGGATTGTGCTAGTAGTGTGCTGATGATAGTGGATTTTGGTAGTAGTGTGCTGCTCTGCTGATATGGATTGGCTATAGTGTTGGATATGATTGCTAGTAGTGTGCTGCTGAGATTGGACTGTGCTAGTAGTGTGCTGCTGAGATTGGACTGTGCTAGTAGTGTGCTGCTGAGATTGGACTGTGCTAGTAGTGTGCTGCTGAGATTGGATTGTGCTAGTAGTGTGCTGCTACTGCTGATATTGGATTGTGCTAGTAGTGTTCTACTGCTGATATTGGATTGTGCTAGTAGTGTGCTGCTGAGATTGGATTGTGCTAGTAGTGTGCTGCTGATATTGGATTGTGCTAGTAGTGTGCTGCTGTTACTGGATTGTGCTAGTAGTGTGCTGATAGTGGATTGTGCTATTAGTCTGCTGCTCATAGTGGATTGTGCTAGTAGTGTGCTGCTGCCGATATTGGATTGTGGTCATATTTGTTGGGGGTTTGGAAGGGTTCAGAAACTTCTGGTTGGCAGTGTTCCTATAGGGCCTGGGTCATAACATGTGGTGATTGGAGCGGGGGTTTGACCATGCGTTCTGCTTCATTCTTTCAGTATCCACATTTCCTGAAGAGAGACGCCAACAACCTGCAGATCATGCTCCAGCGCCGCAAGCGCTACAAGAACCGCACCATCCTGGGCTACAAGTCACTGGCTATCGGGGTCATCAACATGGCGGAGGTGAGACAAAGTATACAAAACAATCACTCCCATCATCCAGAACCAAGGAGCTCACAATCTAATCTCCTATCACACAATGTATCACTCCCATCATCCCTGACCCAGAGCTAACAATCTAATCTCCTATCACACACAATGTATCACTCCCATCATCCCTGACCCCAGGAGCTCACAATCTAATCTCCTATCACACACATGTATCACTCCCATCATCTCTGACCCCAGGAGCTCACAATCTAATCTCCCTATTCACACACAGTGTATCTACTCCATCTATACCTGACCCAGGAGCTCACAATTTATCTCCTATTACACACAATGTTCACTCCATCATCCCTGAACCCAGGAGCTCACAATCTAATCTCCCTTTGACACACAGTGCATCACTCCATCATCCCTGACCCCAGGAGCTCACAATCTAATCTCCTATCACACACAATGGATCACTCCCATCATCCATGACCCAGGAGCTCACAATCTAATCTCCTATCACACAATGTATCACTCCCATCATCCTGACCCCAGAAGCTCACAATCTAATCTCCCTATCACACAATGTATCACTCCCATCATTCCTGACCCCAGGAGCTCACAATCTAATCTCCCTATTACACACAATGTATCACTCCCATCAAGGAGCTCCCAATCTAATCTCCCTATCACACAATGTATCATTCCCATCATCCCTGACCCCAGGGGCTCACAATCTAATCTCCTATCACAACCAATGTATCACTCCCATCATCCCTGACCCCAGAAGCTCACAATCTAATCTCCCTATCACACAATGTATCACTCCCATCATCCCTGACCCTGGAAGCTCACAATCTAATCTCCCTATCACACAATGTATCACTCCCATCATCCCTGACCCGGAAGTACAATCTAATCTCCCTATCACAAAATTGTATCACTCCATAATCCTGCCCCCAGGAGCTCACAATTAATTCCCTATTACAACAGTGTATCACTCCCATCATCCCTGACCCCAGGAGTTCACAATCCAATCTCCTATCACACACAATGTATCACTCCCATCATCCCTCCCCCCCGGAAGCTCAACAATCTAATCTCCTATCACACATGTATCACTCCCATCATCCTGACCCAGAAGTCACAATCTTAATCTCCCTATCACACACAATGTATCACTCCCATCATCCTTGATGCCAGGAGCTCACAATCTAATCTCCCTATATACAATGTATCACTCCCATCATCCTGACCTCAGGAGCTCACAATCTAGTCTCCCTATGATACACAATGTATCACTCCCTCATCCCTGACCCCAGGAGTCAAATTTTCTTAATTCTCCTATCCCCTTTTTCCCCGTCACTGCCCCCCACTCCGTTACTGTCCTCTCGTCCCTGTGCATGCTGGGAGCTGGCATCCACTAGGGGATGTGTATCCTTGACCTTAGAGGTGACTGGTCTCCTGGGAGTAGCCTTGATGATGAGGGTGGATGGTGGGAGTTGTAGTGCGGTGACCTTGTCTCCTCCCGCATGCAGGTGATGCAGCGCCCTACAGAGGGGATGAAGGTTCTGGATCTCCACAGTAACCGGAAGGATCCTGCCATCCGAGTGGCTGAAATCAGCATCTTCTCGCTGTCCAGCCAGCCCATTGACCACGAGGAGGTCACGGCCATCACTAGGCCAAAGGTCAAGGGCCTGGGTAAGACCTGAAGGAAACCGGGGCCACACTGACTGTACCTCAACCGCCGGATAAGGGCTCCTGCAAGGGTGCACCTGGGGCTCACGGGACGAACCTGGGGCTCACGGGACGAACCTGGGGCTCACGGGACGAACCCGGGGCTCACGGGACGAACCTGGGGCACACCTGGGGCTCACGGGACACACTGAGAGCATTCTGGGCACACTGGGCACAGTGATACTACTTTACCTAGCAGGCCTGGTCTTGTTTTGTAGATGCTGAGCCATACTGGGAGGAGGAGGATGATGAGGATAGTTATTCCTCAGAACCGGACGGCAGTGATGAAGGTCAGGGTCAGGTGAGTGCCCCTCCGCTCCCACGTTGTTCCCATCAGCTGTGTACAAAATACGATGGGTGGAGTGTTCCTGTGACCGTGGACGATGGGTGGAGTGTGCAGTGACCGGAGACTCAGTGTGCGGTGGGCATCGACGATGGGTAGAGTGTTCTGTGACCGTAGGTGGAGTGTGTGGGTGATGGGTGGAGTGTGCGGTGACCGTGGACTATAGGTGCACCGGAGTTTGAGATGAGGATATGTCAGGGGCTCCTGACAGAGATACTAGACCTCCCTATAATCTACACCCATCAGAAGGTTTAATGGAACGGAGCGACAATCTTCAGGGCAAGTTACTAGAATAGTTACGGGGTCAGTTATGAGGTCAGTAATAAGGTTAGTTATAAGGTTAGTTACAGGGTGATTAATAAGGTTAGTTACAGGGTTGCTAATAAGATTAATTACAGGGTCAGTGACGGGGTCAGTTACGAGGTCAGTTACAGGGTTAGTAGTAAGGTCAGTTACGGGGTCATTTACGGGGTCATTTACGGGGTCAGTTACGGGATCAGTTACGGGATCAGTTATGAGGTCAGTTACAGGGTTAGTAGTAAGGTCAGTTATGGGGTCAGTTACAGGGTCGCCAGTAATAAGGTTAGTTACAGGGTAAGTTACAGGGTTAGTAGTAAGGTTAGTTACGAGGTCAGTTACAGGGTTAGTATTAAGGTAAGTTACAGGGTCAGTTACAGGGTTAGTAGTAAGGTTAGTTACGGGGTCAGTTACAGGGTCAGTTATAAGGTCAGTTACAAGGACAGTTACATGGTTAGTAGTAAGGTCAGTTATGGGGTCAGTTACAGGGTTAGTAGTAAGGTCAGTTACGGGGTCAGTTACAGGGTCAGTTACAGAGTCAGTTCCTCACCAGTTCAGTGCAGTGTGACATTGTGGCTCCATTTCTCTTATCCAGGACGTAGATGATGAAGATGATGAGTTGCAGAGGTCAAAGAAGTTTGGTCGGAAGCTGATGCGGAGCACGTCCCTGAGCCGGCAGGTAACTCTCCCGGAGATGTGTCTGTATGGCGGCCACCTTGTTGCCACCCTGTGGCCGCTGCTTGGTAGGGAACAGTTCCCAGGTCATGTGATAGCCCTGGGGTTCTCCATCGTCCCCTTCGAGTCCACAAATCTCCTTGAAGAGCATTTCAGATTAACCCTTTGTTAGACGTGAAGTAACGTTGCCGTCCTTCTCCATTTACAAAATCTGAATCTCTCTGGTTCCCTCTTGGCGTCTGCAGGAACCTTATCTGCAGTCAATGAGGTGACTGGAAGGATTTGGTGGTGGGACTACCCTCGGTGCCCCCCTGTTCTGTTTACGACACCTGAGGACTGATGAGCAGAAGATCCACAGAGCAGACGCTGCCCTATGTTGAGCTCGTCCCCAGCCGCAGAGAATGAAGGGGCCGATCTTTTAGGTGATGCCCAGAATATGGCCACCATCTTCAGAGCCGCCATATTGGATCAAAAGCAAGTTTTTTTCAATGAAAAGGTTGAAGAAGTTGAGAACTGTCCCAGAAATCTATTCCCAAAATCAGATTTGCAAAAGTGGTTCAAAAGTTATCAACTCGAAGTTCTCCTGCTGTTGCAACTTTCTGCCTTCATTACTTTTGAGCCACTTTCCACTGCATGACCACCTTCCACTTGGAAAAACTTGCCCTTGATCCAAAATGGCGGTTCTCAAGATGGCGGCCATGTTCTGGACATAGCCTAAAAGTGAAGCCCCTCACCCATTACTTGCTGGGGAATTCATTTAGTGTCACATGTATGAAAACGGTCTTGGTCTAAGACTTTGTTTGTTGCCCAGAAGAATCAATCAGAGTTTCCCTTCCATTTCATAAAGAGGCGCTCTGATTGGTTGCTATGGGCAACAAGGAAAGTCTTAGACTTAGTCATTTTTCATACATGTCCCCCTTAGTATCAGAGAGTGTCATCAGTGGGTTGTATCAGAGAGACTGGAAGAGTTACAGAAAGGCAAAGAAGTGAATGTCCTTTGTCTCCATCACAGACTGATGAGCGCTCCATTGTAAACAATGCCCTGCGGAGCCGGATGATGATGCCGCACAACCCCAGGCAGGTTTAAGGTGAGAGGCCCCAAGTGTCAGGTCAGACCATACGTAACCGGTTATATCGGTCTGTGTGCTAGATGGCTTGACCACACCACCACGCACAGGCATCATTGTCTGGGTCATGGAGCATCTATGCTGGACGAGGGGCCAGTGCTCCTCAGGGCTGTTCAGTGATGGAAGTAAAAACGAATCACTTTTTTGCTTATGAAGGCGAGTTGCAGCACAGCAAAAAGCAGTGTGGAATGGTTTTAAAGTGAGCATTTTGAGCGAGTGTAACGATGTCTTGCAAGTGTTTTTCTTTAAAGTGTCTTGTTTTTTTCTTTTATGTGTGGAGACTTGAGATTTAGAGACATTTGATTTTGGGAGTTTATAGGGGACAGTATTGTATTACGTTTTATTATAATTTAGGTCATATATCTTTTTGGTAAACATCCCATGAGTTCATGTTTGAACATGCTGTCCGGGTTGCACAAAAACAAAACTGTGCATGTATGCCATCCTTGAGCACAGTTCGATGGGGGCATATGCTGTGCAAGATGGTGTGCACTACTGCACATTTAGAACCGGATCCTGGATCTAAATGAGCATTATAGTGGCGGGACACTGAGATCCATTTGCCAACTTGGAAGCGAGCCGGTGCCATGAGAATCACTCGCAGGTTAGATACTGGGGAGGGTGGTAGCATGGAGGTGCAGGAAACATAAGGCAGCTAGATGGGTAACAGTAAGAAAGAAGGGCAGAGGAAGAGTGTCAGGGGGGCTAGTCTAAAACTGGGTACACCCAAAAATTTGCAAAGATTGGCGGATGGAGGGGGATGTCGGTGCAGAATTAGCATTGCTGCAGCAAGACACTACCCCTGTCTTGCCTCCAGCAAGATGGGGATAGGAAGTGCAGGTTCAGGCTAGACAGGTGCTAGTAGTTGGGGACTCCATTATTAGGGCACAGACAGGGCATCTGCCTCAAAGACCGGGTTCGTCGGACAGTGTGTTGTTTCCTGGGGACCGGGTTCGACATATCGCGGTTAGGGGTTGACAGATGCAGGGTGGGGCTGGTGAGAATCCAGCTGTCATGTGTCCACATTAGCACAATGGACAAAGTTAGAGTACGGTGGGGAGTTGTCCTTAAAACGATTTCAGGACTTAGGCAAAAGCTCAAGGTCAAGGGACTCCAAAGGTATATATTCAGAAATATTACCTGGTCCACGAGCCACACCCGAGAGGCAGAGGGAGATTAAGAGAAGTGAATAGTGGCTAAAAAATTGGTGTAGGATAGAGGATTTGGGTTTTGGGAACTGGGCTGACTTTCTGTCTTGGCTACAGACTCTATGTAGGGATGGGTGCACTAAATTTGAGGAAGGGTGAAGTCTGTTTTGGGGGATATATGGCCAGGATGTTGGAGGAATATTTAAACTAGGACTGGGGGGGGAGGGTAACTACACATATAGCATGCAAGATAGTGATGATCGTGAGCTGGGAATTAGGAATTAAACAGGGGTGGAGTGGTGGGTGGGGGTGTAGCAATAGATAAAGAAATATTCAGGGAGAAAGATATAAAACTGAAAAATCTATTAAATTGGTTGCTGACCCAATGCCAGGAGTCTGAACAACAAAATTAAATGAACTAGAAGTATTAATAGCTGAAGAAAAATATGACATAGTGGGATAACTGAGACATGGCTGGACGGAGCTACGGGGAATGGGGCGGTTAACTTGCAGGGTTACAGTTATTTAGAAAGGATCGTAAGACCGGAAAGGGGGTGGTGTCTGTTCTCTATGTAAAATCCTGTCTGAAGCAACATGCGGGAAGATATAGGTAATGGTGTATGAAACATGTGGATTATTATGGGTAAATATACATGGGGTAACAATAACAATATAATAATAATAGGGTGTCTGCTTTAGGCCCAAAATATAACAGTAACCCATGGAAGATGTACTCTCAGGCAAATAGAGAGGCGGCTAATCAGATGAGGTTAAATATTTATGGGCGACTTTAACTATCCAGACAATCTATTGGGAATCTGAAGCCTTGTAGCTCTCATAAAGGAAACAGGTTTTTGTCAATAACGTTAAGGATTAAATTACTTGCCAAATGGTGCAGGAAACAACTAGAGGAAAGGCCCTTCTAACCTATATTAACTAATAGACCTGACAGGAGTAACAAAGGGTTCAGGTGAGGTAGCATCCTAGGAATAGTGACCCATTAATATAATAACATTTCGTTTATCCTTCAATAGAGTTTTTTGTCCAGGAGCCTCAACAAAACACTGAATTTTAGGAAGGCTAATTTTATTCGCTTTAGGGAGGCCCTAAACCGTATTGACTGGGGACAATGTGTTTAATATGCAGAACTAATACTAAATGGGATATTTTTAAACACATCCTAGGGTCACTGTGAAGAGGTTACATACCTTATGGTAATAAAAAAATTAGGAAACAGGAAAAAAACCCAATGTGGATTCAACAGGATGTAAAAGAGGCAATTAAAAAACAAAAAAGAAAGCGTTTCACCTACTAAAAAAGGAGGGCAGTGATGAGGCGTAAAGAAGCTATAGGAAAAAAAATAAGTGTGTAAAAATAAAGATAAAGGAAGCAAAGCTGGAGACGGATGGGGAATTTTGCTATAGAAAGTAAAACTACCCAAAATATTTTTTAACAATATAGATAGTAAAAGATTAAAACGGAAAAATGTTGGCCCTTTGAAAATTATTGAGGGAGAGACAGTAGGGAGGGCGATGAGAAAAAAAGGCAAACGTATTAACACTTTTTTTCACTGTATTTAACGAGGAGGATGACACACGCAGGCGCGCGCTCTATCTTGCTCGAGATGTGGTAAACTCCAACTTAAAAGTTTCTGTCTAACCCAGGAAGAAGTGCAGCTCCGTCTTTAGGAAGATTAAAAAAAGACAAAATCCCCAGGTCCAGAGGGCATAACACCCCACGTGTCCTAAGGAGTTATGTGATGCATAGATAGGCCCCTATTCTTATATTCATGGACTGTCTAATAACGGGGGTATGTCCCAAAGGATTGGCGCATAGAAATGTGGTGCCAATATTCAAAAAAGGGGTCAAAAAGTGATCCAGGAAAACTATAGGCCAGTAAGTTACCTCTGTAGTAGGTAAAATGTTTGAAGGTTTTCTCAGAGACGCTATCCTGGAGTATCTCTCTGAAAATAAATGTATAACGCCGTTCCAAGCATGGGTTAATTGAAGGATCGGTCCTGTTTCAGACTAATCTCATAGCTTCTGATGAGGAAGTCAGTGCTAGAATGGATCGGGGTGAGGCACGGGATGTCATATATCTAGTTTTTTCTAAAGCTTTGATACGGGCCACAAAAAAAGGTTTGGGTAAAAAAAAATGAAATGTTGGACTGGGGGAAAAGGGGTTCAAGTGGGAAAGTAACTGGCTCATAAGAAAAAAAAGGGGTATTTTTAACGGTCATACTCAGACTGGATCGCTGTTCTAGGGAAAACCACAAGGGTCAGTTTGGGGCCCTCCTCTTTAACATTTTATTAAGATCTTACACGGGAATCACAGTAGAATATCGATCTTGCAGACGATACAAAGCTCGTAAAGTAATCAAAAAAAAAGAAATAATGTTATTACAAAGGGATCGGGAAAAGTTGGACCCCGGCAGGGGAAAGGGCAATGGGGTTTAACACTGAAAAATAAAGGGTTTCACTTGGGGAAGAGAAATCCTTACATGATTACATGTTAAAGGGAAAAACACGGGAAAAAGTGACATGGAGAAGGCGGGGAATCCTGGTGACAGTAAAATTTAAAATTGTAGCAGCCAGTGCGGGCAGCGCGCCAAAAAAAATGGGTTCAGGGGGTGATTAAAAGGGGGCATAGAGCACTGATGAATCTTATTTCCCATTATAAAAGTCACTTTTAGACCACAATGGAATATTGGTACTTTTTGGGGGCCCCAGTCACAAAAGACATTGTAGAGCTTAAACAAAAAAAAAAGGGCGGGCAACAAAAATAATAAAAGGGACGGGGTGACTACAGTACACAGAAAGATTTGGGAAGATTAGGGTTATTTAGTTTAGAAAAAGAAAGGGTTTGGGGGACATAAAAAATTTTTTAAATACATCAAAGGGGAATAAGAATTCCCCAAGATTTATTTTTACCCAGGGCTGTATCTAGAACAAGGGGCATCCCCTTTTGTCTTGAGGGAAAGAAAGTTTTACATAAATAGAAAGGGGGTTCTTTTCTGTAAAGCAGTAACTATGGAATTTTTCTGCCCAAGGGACTGGTCATGTGAATTCAATAACCAGTTCAAAAAGGGTTTTTTGGGCATTTTTTGGACGAAAATATAACAATTATAGTGACAGGTTCAGGAGAGGGGTCATTGACAGGATTTTTCTGATTGCCAGATTGGGGTCGGAAGAATTTTTCCCCAAAAAAGAGGACAATTGACTTCTACCCATTGGGGTTTTTTTCCTTCCCCCTGGATCAAAACCTTGGCACCGGCGAACTAGATGACGACTTGTCTTTTTTTAGCCCTTTCAAACTAGAAAAACCCGGCAGAAAAGATGACCATCACCAGGTCAGGTACCGGCAGGGGGAGCGGGTATCAGCCCCGGGCGGTACCGCAGGAAGATCACGTTACAGCTGGGTCGGACCAGACAGGGGGAGCACTGTGTTTCGCCGGTTGGTATGGCAGGAAGTCTATCATCAGCCGGGGCATTACCGGTCAGGGAGAGCACTATGCATCAGCTGGGTCAGTACCTTTAGGGGGGGCGCTGGCTTTACCCGTCAGGGACCAGTCAGGGAGATCACTGTGTACATGGGTCAGGTAATGGCAAGGAGAAACTATGCATCAGCCAGGTCGGTACCGGTC
>JAODAL010060962.1:0-20595 GCA_025379985.1 Phyllomedusa bahiana | reverse complement strand
AAAACCCAAATAACCTTACTTAACCAAACCCTAACCTAACCCTAAACCTAACCCTAACCCTTAACCCTAACCCTAACCCTTAACCCTAACCCTAACCCTACCCCTACTAACCCTAACCCTACTAACCCTAACACTAACCCTACTAACCCTAACCCTAACCTAATACTAACCCTACTCCCTAACCCTAACCTAACCCTACAACCCTAAACCTAACCACTACCTAACCCTAACCCTAACCCTAACCCTAACTAACCCTAACCCTAACCCTAACCCCCTAACCCTAACCCTAACCCTAACCCTAACCCTAACCCTACTAACCCTAACCCTAACCCTAACCCTAACCCTAACCCTAACCCTAACCCTAACCCTACTAACCCTAACCCTAAACCTAACCCTAACCCTACTAACCCTAACCCTAACCCTAACCCTAACCCTACTAACCCTAACCCTACTAACCCTAACCCTAACCCTACTAACCCTAACCCTACTAACCCTAACCCTAACCCTAACCCTAACCCTAACCCTAACCCTAACCCTAACCCTAACCTAACTAACCCTAACCCTAACCCTAACCCAACTAACTCTATAACACTAAACCTAACCCTAACCTAACTAACTAACCACTCTAACCTAACCTAACCCCTACTAACACCTAACCCTAACCCCTAACCCTACTAACCTAAACACTAACCCTAACCCTACCTAACCAAACTAACCCAAACCCTAACAACCCTAACCTAACACCTAACTAACCCTAACCTAACCCTAAACCTAAACCTAACCTACTAAACCTAACCCTAACCTATAACCTAACCTAACCTATAACCTAACCCTAACCTTATAACCTAACCCTAACCCTAACCTAACCCTAACCCTAACCCTTAACCCATAACCCTAACCCTAACCCCTAACCCTAACCCTACAAAACCAAACACTAACCAAACCCAAACACTCTAACCTACTAACCCTAACTCCTAACCAACTAAACTAACCTAACCTAACTAACCCTAACCCTAACCCTACTAACCCTAACCATAACTCTACACTATAACGCTAACTATATAAAAATACTGACAAACTATATACTCAATAACTAACTAAATAAAAACTAACAAGTAACTAAAGACTAAAAACTAAACTAGATACTATAACTACTAAATAACCTAACTACCTAACTAAACTGATAGGACCTAAACAACTAACTATTCTATAACACTACTACACTACTAACTAAACAATATACAAACCTGACTTAAACTACTACTACTCCTATATAATCTACTAAACTAAAACTAACTTACAAAAATACTACAAAGATAACACAACAAAACTATACTAAACTAACTACTAAACTAACTAAACCTCAAATAACAAAAATACTAAACTAACTAACTTACTAACTCTACTATATACTAAAATAATTAAACTACATACTACTAACTGAACTAACTAACTAACTATCTAACTATACAACCCTACAAACTAAAACTAAAAATCTAACACTCTATACTAAACTCAACTAACTAACTAACTAACTAAAATCTAAAAATACTAACTAACTGTACTAACTATCTAAACTATACGAACCTACTAACTCAAACTAACAAACATACTATAAATAAAACTACTATAAAAATAAATCCTTAAAAAATATAAACTACCACTACACTACTTGAAAATACTATAAAAAACTAACTCTTACTAAGCTAACAACTAAGACTAGACTTAACACTCCGTCCTAACTAACACTAACCTAAACTACCACTAACTAACTACTACACTAACAAACTACACTACTATATACTAACTATTAACAAACAAATAAAAAATACTATACTATACTAAATAAACTACTACTATCTAAAACTAACTATAAGCTAACTAAAACTACACACTAAATAACCAACTATAACACTTACAACTACCTAATCTATAATATACTAACCTAACTAAACTACTAATACAATAAAAATACTAAACTAGACTAAGCACTATACTATAAACTATATATACTAACCCTACTCTACACTAAACTAAACAAACTATAATCACCTACTACACTACTATGAACTAAACTAATACTAATACTAACTACTAACTACCTAAACTAAATAACTACCATAACTAACTACTACAACTATAACTAATCCTAAACTACTAAATACTAACTATATACTACACACTACTAACTAACTAAATAACTAAATCTATTCAATAAAACTATACTAAAAACACTACTATACTAACTAACTAAAACTACTAATACTAATACTATAAACTAGAACTACAACTCACTACTACTATCAAACATAACTAAACTACACTCCTACGCACTACTAACTACAATAAACTGACACTAACTAACTACACTAATACTAACTAACTAAACTACTAACTCCTATAACTAACCTAAAAATACTAACTAAAAACTACATACTCACATACTAAACTCACTAATATAAACTAATACTAAACTAAACTAATAACTAACCTACAAACTACTACACTATAAATCTTAAACTACTAACTAACTACAACTAACTAAACTATAACTATACCACTAAATAATAACTACTATAATTATTAACTATACTAAACTAAAAACTATACTAACTACTATAATAACTACACGAATTACTATTAACTATACTACGTAACTTACTCTAAACTAACCTAACTACACTAACTAACTACTAACAAAACTACTACTAACTAAACTAACTTATATAAACTATAAACTAACTAAACTATAACTAACTAACTAATAAAATAACAAACTAACTTACACGATAACTATACTCAAAACTACTAACTATACTAACTAACTAACACTACACTATAAATACACTCAACTACAAACTAAGACAAATAACTAATAACTATATAACTGAAAATATATATACTAACTACTACTAAATCCTACTACCTACTAAACTATAATACTAACTACAACTAACTAATACTCACTATAACTAACTATAAAAACTAACAAAAAATACTAACTAAGACTATAAAATACTAACTAAAAACTAAAATACTAACTAATAAACATAAACCTAACTATACCTAATTACTAACTAACTACTAACCTAAAAACTAAACTAAAACTATAACAAAACTAAACAATAATAAAATACTACTATACTAACTAACTAATAACTAAACTACTACAAACTATACTAACTTACACTAATACTACTCACTTACTAATACTATAAAACTATATAAATAACTTACTACTATCTCAACTAAACAAAACTATAACTATAAAAATCACTACTTTAACACTAAAATAACTAAAATACTACTAACTACTAACTATAACTATATAACTCACACTAAACTAGAACTAACAAAAAAACTTAATACTACAATATAATCTACTACTAAAAACTTACTAAATACAACTAAATATATCACTAAACTACTACACTACTACTAATAAAAATAATAATACTATAACTACTACTACTATACTTACTAATAACTAATATACACTCAAAAAACTAACTAAACACTACAAAACTACTATAAATCCAACTAAAACTAACTATAAGAACAACTAAAACTATAAACTAAACTAACTAAATATACTAACTAACTAACTAAACAAAGCTATCTCATTACTACTAATAATAACTACTACCTAATACTAATTTAATACTAACTAAACTACAAAATACTATACTACTAAACTAACTCATAATATAAACAACTAAATAAAACTACTAAACTACTACGTAGACTAACTATAAACTATAAACTAACTACAAACTAATCTCCCCCTAAACTAAACTAACTATTATAAACACTAAACTACACTAATACTAATACTATACTAAAACTACTAGACTACTAACTACCCTATAAAACTAAACTATAAATTAACTAACTATACTTATACTAAATAATTAACTACTAAAATACTACTACAACTCCTAAAACTAAGCTACTACCATACTAAATAACCTAACTAAACTAAATAATAAAAATACTAACTATACTCAATACTAACTAACTACTAACTACTAAAAATACTAAAACTAAAAACTGAAACTATCTAACTCAAACTAAAACTCTAAAAACACTATTAAAATACTATCAACTAAACTATAACTAAAAACTTACATACTAACTAACCTAACCTAAATAACCACTAAATACTAACCTACAAACATACTACCTACCTAAAATACTACTAATAACTATAACTATCTAACAACTATACGTCATCACTACAAAATATAACTACACTAACTAGAACTATAACTAATACTAACTATACTAAAAATACTATAAAAACTACGAACTATATACTAAACTAAATACCTACTAATACTTAAACTAACTCGCCTAACTAAACTAAAATACTAAACATACTACCTAACTACAATAAAACCTACTCTAACAAACTAACTAACTAAAATACTACTAAACTCTACTATATACTAAAATACTATACTCTAAAATACTACTAACAGATTCTACACCTATAAACTACAACTAACTAACTAAAAACTAAAACTAACTAAATAAAACTAACTATACTACTACTATAATTAAACTAACCTACTACTACCCACTAATAACTAAGTACTATATACTAAACTATCACTACTATAACTAACTATAGAACTATAACTAACTACTAAAAACAACTACCTACTAACTAATCAACTACAAAAACTACAACAACAGAAATACAATAACAAACTAAAAAACTAATACTAACTAAAAACTACTAAAGCTACTAAACTAAACTAACTACACTAAATAAAACTAAAATATAAACACAACTATAATACTAAACTATAAAAACTAACAAAAATACTCCTAACTAAAAACCTAATCTAAAACTATACTAAAACTACTAACTACACTCCTACCTACTAACTATATACTAACTAAACTAAACTACACTATACTACTAAACTAAAAAAAACTACAATACTACTACACTCTATATACTAACTACAAACTATAACCCTATACACTAATAATACTACTAACTAACAACTAATAACTAAAAACTAACAAAGACCTAATCTAAACTAACTACCTAAATACTAACACTAATAAAGAATATACTAACTAACTAATAACTAAACTAACAAACTAAAATAAGACTAACTAAAAATACTACTAACTAACTAACAAACTAACACTATAAACTAATATACTAATATAAATACTAAATACACTAACGTAACTAATACTACACTATACTAACACACTAATATAACATACTAACTACTATTACTATACTACTTACATACTAACTAATAATAACTAACTACTACTCCTAAACTAAACTACTAACTTACTAGCTAAACACTACTAACTAATAAACTACAGATTAAAATACTAAATACTAACTCAGACACTATAAAACTAACTACTACATCTAAAACTACTAACTACTAACTAACTCTATACTACTAACAACTACAAAAAACTTAAACTATAAAACTACTATTACTAATAACTACTAACAGCTAACTTAAAACTAAAACTATATAATACAACTACTCATAGAAATACTAATACAAAATTACTAAACTAAATACTACTATCTAACTATAACTATAACTACTATCTACTAATAAAAACTAACTAACTACTAACTAAACTAAACTATCAATCTACTAACTAAAACTATAAAAAATACTCTACTACACTAACTAACACTAAATATCTACACTATAACTACTAACTAACTACTACTATAAACAACTAAAACTATCTGAATACACCTACACACTAATAGAACTAAACTAATACTACTCAACTCAATACTACAACTTATACTAACTAAATACTATAGTATAACTATACTAAAAACTAAAACTAACTACTAAACTATAAAAACAAAACTAAAAACTAAACTACTAATTACCAACAAAACTAACTATAAACTAACTAACTAACTAAACTAAAACTAACAACTATAAAAAACTAACTATAAAACTATACTCACTACACTTATAACTAACAACTACTACCTAATACTACCTAACTAAATACAACTACTACTATCCTAACTTAATACTAAACTACTAATCAACTAAAAACTCTACACACTAAAATAACGCAAACACTAACTACTATATACCAACTAACTAAAACTACCTATTAATAAAACTCACTAACTATTACACACTAAACTAAAGTATACTATACTACTACACTAACTAAAACTCCATAAAATAAAACAACAAAACTAAACTAAACTAAAAACTACTAACTCTACAACTAACTATCTCATAAACAACTATACTAACTAACTAACTAAAACTATAACTACTACACACACTATACTAAAACTAACACTACAAACTAACTAACAACTAATAAACTACCTAAAAATACTAAACATACAACTATTAAGATAAATAGATACAACTATATATAACTAATTAAAAACTAACTAAAATACAAACTACCCTAACTAAACTAAAACTACTAACTAACTATTAACACTAAAACTCAAACTACTACAACAACTAACTACTTGCCTACACAAAACTAACTACTAAAAACCTAACTAAACTAACAAACTAAATAAACTACCTTCCTACAAACTACAATACTATAATACTAAACTATACTATAAACTAACTAACACTACTAAAAACTACTACAATTCAATATAAAACTCTCTCTACTACAAACTAAACTAACAAAACTACACTACTATATACAATATAAATAACTAAAAATACTAAACTACTATATACTACACTAAACTACTTAATATACTATAAACTACCTACTCAACTATATCAATATATACTATACTAACTAAACATACTTATACCTAACTACTAAAACTCAACTAACACTAAACATACACTAACTAAATACTATAATACTAAAAAACTATACTAAAAACTAACTATATACTCATAACTAATATATAATATATAACAAAAGACCTACTAACTAAACACCACTCAACTAGTAACTATACTACTAAAAACTAACAAACTAAAATATACACTAAATACTAACTATAAACATAGTAAAATAATTAAAACACATGACAAAAATAAACACTACTCACTATACTAATAAACTAACTACTCTATTTAGAAATAACAAATACTATAACTACAAAACTATAAACTAACTACTTATAAAAATACTAAAACTAAAAATAATAAACTAAAACTAAATACTACAAATCCTACTAAACTAAACTCACTAACAAAAAATATATCCTACACTAACCAACATACTACTAATACTACTAAACTAAATTATACTATATACTACCTAACTAAATACTAAATAATCTATAATAAACTAAAACTATAATACGTAACAAACACTATAACTCAACTATACTATACTATAATACTATACTAAAACTCATAAAAACTAAACAAAATACTAATACTACTACACTTAAACTAAACTACTAACACTAACACTAAACTAAAACTACTGACTAACTAAACCTATACTAAACTACTAACTAATATATAAACACTCTAAACTAATAAAACAATACTAAAAAAATACTAACTAAAAACTTATACTAAGCTTAAATACTAAACTATATAAAAATACTAACAAAACTAACTAAACTAATAAATACTACTATACTAAAACTAATAATACTATATATACACCCTAAACTAACACTCCATCAATAACTATAACACAAACTAAAACTACTATATAATACTATCAAACTTAACTAAATACTATCACTACTACTAACTATAACTAAACTAAACTACACTACTAAATACTAAACACTAACATATAAAACTAAACTAACTAACTACTAACTAACTAACTACTAACTACCCTAACTAAACTAACCAAACTAAAAATACTACTAAAAACTAACAAACTAACTACTACCTCAACTATAAAATTAACGACTAACTAAAATCCAACTACTACTAACTAACTAACTAAACTACCTAAAACTACACTAGTCTGACTAAACTCACACACAAACTAACACTAAAAAAAACTAAATACTATACTACACTAAAGACTCAACTAACTACTATAAACTAACTAACTAACTAAAAACTAACTAAATACTACTCTACTACTATACTAAATCTAACCTACTAAAAAAAAACTACAACTACTAGACTCTACCATAAACAACTACAACTATACTAACTACATTCTATAAACTAATACTACAACTAACTAACTAACATAACAAAATACTAACTAAAAACTCAAACTAAACTAAAAACATACTCCCTTAAACTCACATACTAAACCTAAACTACCACACTCAAACTATAAATAAATACACCAATACTATAAAAAACTACTACTAAAAACTACTAAACTAACTAACTACTTACTACAAAAACTTCAACTAATAATAACTAACTAAAACTAACTAACTAATACTTACTAACAAAACACTATACTAACTAACTAATAAACTAAAACTAATACTAACTAATTAACTATATATAAAAATAAAACATACTACTATACACTAATACTACAATACAAACTCTAAACACAACTATAACTAACTTAACATAAACTACTTAAACAATAACTAAAAACTAAATTCGATAACTAAAATACTAAAAATAATAACTCCTAACTACAAATCTCAACTAACTAACTACCCCTAAACTAATACTATAACTAACTAACTCTCTTACTAACTAGTAAACTCAGTATACATACCTAAAACTACAAATAAAATCCAAAACTAATCTATATACAACTATACTATAATACTAAACTAACTACTATAAACTAACTAACTATCTAAAACTACTACCTACTAATAAACAATAACAATAAACTAACTAACAATACTACTTAACTCAAGCTATACCTATACTACTATATACCTACACAAACTACCTAACTACCTAAACACTAAAACACACAACAACTATATACTAATCTATACAAATACTAAACTAAAAATACTATACCACTAGTACTACTAAAAAACAACTAACGACCTAAACTAACTAACAACTAAAACAAAAGAAAATACCTACTACAAACTAACTAAACTAAATAATAACTATAACAAACAACAAACTCAAACCTAAACCTAACTAATAGATACTAAACTACTAACTAACAAACTAACTACCTACTAACAAAACTAAACTAATTACTCCTAACTAAACTAAACTACTAAACTACTAACTATAGACTATACTAACTACTAACTAACTAATAACTAACTAAACTAAATATCTAATAACTATAAAACTAACTAACTATACTAAAAATACTAATACGTAATACTAACTACTAAATACGATAAGCTAAACCTAACACTATTACTATAACCACAAAATACTATAACTACTATTATAAAATAAAACTCACTTAAAAACTAAAACTAACTAAACTAACTACTATATAACTAAAAACTGACAACTAAAATTACTAACTATACGAACTAACTCTAACCTAGCTATACAACTTACTAATCAACTAAACTAACTAACTAATAACTCTATACTACTTATAACTACTTAACTAATAAACTATACTAGTAATACTAAACATAAAGCAACTAACTAATATAATCTATAATAAAACCACTACACTAACTAAATACACTAAATACCTACACTACACATAACACTAACTAGAAACAAAACTAAAACTAACTATACACTACATAACTAACTAAATACCTAACCACTAACTATAACTACCACTATACTACTAAATATAATAAACAACTACCACAAACTATACTAACTCTAAACTACTAATTAAAACGTAACTAAACTATATATAAATAACTAAAAACTACTAATACCTAAACAACTAAACAACTCATAATACTAACTATACTAAATTACTGACTTTATACTACCTACTATCTCAAAATACTACCCACTACTAAATACTAAACTAAACTAAAAACTAATAACACTAACTACTAAAATAAAAATACTAACTAACTAGTCTATAACTAACTATACAAAACTTATCTAAAAAAATAACTAAACCAACCAAATACTAAACTACTATACAAACTAATAACTAACTGCAACTAACTAACTATACTAATAACAATAATACTAAAATATAAATAACTAAACACTATAACAACCTAACTATAACTAAAATAAGCTAAACTACCACTACTAATACTACCTAGTACTAAAATACAACTCAATAGTAAACTACTACATATATAAAAAACTAACTAATACTATACTACTATCACTACTAATATACTAGCCTAAAACTATACCCACTACTATAAACTACATACTAACTAAGTACATACTCAAAATACTAACTATAACAACTAAAGCTGAACTATAAAAGAAAAACTACACTATTAAACTAACTAAAATAAAGCTATACTACTAAAAACTACTAATACTAACTCAAACTATACAATCAAACTACTAAAACTACCTAAAACTAAAATAACTAATTACTAAAGACAACAAACTAACTACTAAGCACTAAACTAATAAAACTAATAACTACACTAAAATACTACTAAAACTAAAACTACTACTAAATAATACTACAACAAACTACAACTACACTACTACGTAACAAACAACAAACTATAACTAAACCTAATATACTACCTGACTATCAACTACACTAAATTAAACACTATCCAATTTACTATATATACTAAAAACTAAACTAAATACTTAACTTAACCTAACTCAAAAACAACTAATAAAACAATACTGAAACTAAACTACTAAAACTTACTAAAACCACTACAACTACAAACTACTACTCAACTAAAACTACTTATAAACTAGTAACATACTATATAACACTACTACACTATAAAGACTAAACTGACTAACTAAACTAATACTCACTAAACTACTACTACAACAAATAAAAAACTAAACCCAATACTAATACTACTACTTACTAACTACTAACTACTAAATATACTAACTATAACTACTACAAAATACTACCTATACCTACATAAAACTAAGTAAACCCACTACTAACTAACTATACTACTAATATAACTAACTAAAACTAACTACTAACAATAACTCATAACTAAACAAAAAACTAAACTAAATATCAAACCTAATACTACTAATCAACAAACTATACTCAATGCTACAAATATCTAAAAACTACTACATACTATAAAACACTAACAACTAAACATAACTACTACACTAAACAAACTACAAACCTATAATACTATACTAACTACTATAACCTACAACTATAACTAATATCAACTACTAACTAATACTACTACAAAATAACTAACACCAACTAAACACTACTAACTAATACTACAAGATATCTAACCACTAAACACTAAACTATACTAACTACACACTAACTACTATATATACAAACTCACCTAACTATATTAACTAAATACTAAATAAAACAAACGTACACTACTCCTAACTAAACCTATACATTAAACAATAACTAAACTACACAAAAACTCAAAACTAAAACTAACTAAACTAAAACTAAACTATAACTAATTTAAACTAACATCTACCTCTAATACTACCTAACTATTACTATAACTAAAGACTCAACAACTAATAATACAACTACCTAAAATATAAAATACTAACTAACTACTTAACTAAAACTACTAAAACTAAACTATACACTAAACAAACTAAAAACTAAACTAACTAAAACTTATACTATAAACTAAACTATCAACTAACACTAATACAAAAAAATACTAACTAACAATATAAACCTTATACTAACTAAACTATAACCTAAACTATAATTAACCCTTAACTCTATACTACTATCATAACTAAAAATAACTACTACAACAAAACTATAACTACCTACTACTAAACTAACTACTACCTCACTAAAAAACTAACAACTAAACTATCTAACTAGAAATACTACACTATAACTAATAACTAATACTATAACTATACTAACTACTACTAGCACAATACTAAACTACCTAGCTAAAAACTAATCCCTAACTATCTAACTAACTAAACTAAACTAAACTACTACTAACTAACTAACTAACTACTACTACATACTAACTAACTAACACTAACTACACTAATATACTATACTAACTAACTTAATTAGATCTAACACTATACTACTGATAACTAAAAAAGACTAACTACTTATTAAAAACAACTACTACTAACTAAACTAACTAAAACTAACTATACTTAAAAAGCTACTCCTAAACTATAACTATAAAAATAGAATAAAAACTATAAACTCTAAACATACTAATACTAACTACTAACTAACAATAATACTAAATACAAACTAACTACTATACTATAACTAACTATCTATAGTACTATAACAAACCTAACTAACTAATATAACTATAACTACTCAATAGACTAATACTAACTATAGAACTATACTAAAATAATACTATACAACTATATACTAATCATAACAAAATATCTACTAACTCAATAACTACTAACTATAAAATAACTAACTATTACTACTACTACACTACTATACGACTAACAACTACTAAAACTAATAAAACAAAACTAACTACTAATAACCCAAACTATCCAACTAAAACTAACTAACTAATACTAAACTATATACTATAACTAACACTAACTAACTATAAATACTCATAAATACAAAATATAAATACACTACTAATACTCTAACTAACATATCTATAACAACCTAGAAATAACTACCTACTAAAATCAAAACACTACTATAAATAAACTACTAATAACTCTCTACTACTACGAAACTACACTAACTACTAAACTATACTAACTAAAATAAAATACTCAATAAACTACATCACACGCTCCTAACTATACCTAAAATAACTACTAATACCTTACTACTAAAATAACTACTAACTAACTTAACTAAACTACTAACTAACTAAAAAACGAAATACTATAACTACATATTACAACTACTAAATAACTCTAAAACTACAAATAACTAACTAATAATACTCAACTAATACAACGATAAAACTATAACCCTAAAAAACATACTAAATACTAAAACTCTTAACTAAATAAAAAACTACTAACTAAACACTATATAAACTAACTATTAACTAAACTAAAAAACTAATAACTACTCAACACTACTACTAAACAAATACTATAACTCTACTAACGACTAAAAATACTATATAATAACTGACTAAAATAACTAACACTATACTCATACTAATACTAAACATACACTACTCTAATATAACTAACTAAAAATACTATAACCTATACTTATAACTTAAACTAACTAAACTAAAATACTAACTAAACTCATAGATAAACTATAAATACTACACAATACTAGCTACTAATAACAACTAGTAATCTACTAACTAATATAAACTAAAACTAACCTAATAACAACTATAAATACTAACTACAATAATAATACTAACACTAACACTAACTAACAAACTAAAAACTACACTAACTATAAACTAAGAACTAACTAATAAACTACACTATATAACTACACTAATACTATACTACCAAAATACTACATAAAATACTACTAACTATAAAACTATACTAAAAACAAACTATACCTAAAAAACATACTAATAAACCTATACTATACTAAAACTAAAAACTAACTAATACTAACAAATAACTACTATACAACTAACTAACTAACTAGAAAAAAAATTACTATAAAAACCAACATAACTACTAAAGAAACTACTAAAAACTAAACTACTCAACTAACTACTACTACTACTACTACTCCATAACTAACAAACAAATCAACTAAAATATTTAAAACTAAAAACTATACTACTATACTATACACTACTACAACTACCCTTAAATATAAACTACACTAAAAAAACACCACTAACTACAACTAACAAAACTACATAACTAACTATACTAACTACTACTAACAGCTAATTACTACTAACTAGACTAAACTATCAATTAACTATAACTACTAAACTAAACTACTAACTAACTAACACTATACAACTATAAACCTACTAAACTACTAACTCAACCTATACTAATATAAACTAACTACCTATACTAAAAACTAAACTAACTAATACATTAAACATAATACTATACCTATAACCATATAACTACCTAAAACTCACTACTAACTATAACTAACTACTCTACTAACCTAAACGTACTAACTACTAATACACTAATATACACTATAACTAAACAACTACTAAAAATAACTAAACTAAAAACACAATAAACTAACTAACTACAACTAAAACTAATAACTAAACTAATAGTACAAGACTAACTAACACTAATCTATACTAATAGTAACTAATAACCCCTACTAAAAAACTAAAATACTATAAAACTAAAACCTACTAAAACTATGACTATAACTAAAACTATACTACACTAATAACTAAATATATAACTATTACTAACTAACTAACTCAACTATACTAACTAATATACTATATATGACAACTAACTAAAAAACTAAACTACTAATTACAAACTACTAACTAACTATAACTAAGACTAACCAAACTACTAACCTACACTAACTAACTTAACTGACAACTCAAATATAAAAAACGTATACTAACTAAACAAAAATACTAACTAATACACATATATACTAAACTATACTAACAAAACTAAAAAACTATAAACTAAAACTACTACTTAAACTACTAAATACTAATACTAACAACTACCTACGCTATACTAAACTAAAACTAATAAACTAATAACAACAAAATACTTAATACTCAAACTACTACTAAATACAACTAAACAAACTAAACTAAACTCAAAACTCGCACTAAAAACAAAATAACTACTTACAACTAACTATATACCGACTAAACAATAATACTATATCTACTACTATATACCTAATACTACTAAACTAAACTAACTACACCTACTACTAAAACTACTAAACAAATACTACTAACTATACTACTACATACTAAATACTACAAAAACTACTAACTAACTAAACTAGAAAAAACAATCTATAACTAACACTGCACTAACTACTAACTAATACTAAAACTAACTATAAACTAACTAAAACCTATACTAACTACAACCTACTACTAACTAATTAACTAAAATACTATACCACTAAAACTAATCATACTCAACTGAACTATACTAATAAACTAAACTACTAAAACTACCTAACATACTACACTAATAACTAAAAATACTATTAAAACTAACTTAACACCTATAACTAACTAAACTACCTCACCTACTTACTAATTACTAAATTACTATAGATACTAATACTACACAAAATCAAATACTATAAACTATCTACTATACTTATAAACTAACAACTAAACTTACTATTACTAATAAAACTAAACTACTAAAACTAACTAACACCTAATAAACCTATACTACTATACTAAAATACTACTCAAACTAACTAACTAACTATACTAAGTAAATCTAAAACTAATACTAAACTAAAGACTAAACAATACTAAAAGCTATAACTAACTAACTAACTAACTACTAAAAACTAACTATCACCTAACTAAAAATACTATAAAACTAACTATAACTAACTAACTACTAAACTAACTCATTATGATACTATTATAAATATTATACTACCTATTAAACTAACAACTAAACACTACTAGCCTACACTAACTAATGATATACCAATACTAACTACTAACTAATTAATCTATACATACTAACTTAACTAAAACTAACAAAACTAAAACAACTACTAAAAACTACTATCACTTACTAAACTACTAACTAAATCACACTCTAAAACGTAACTACTAGAAACATACTAACTTCAAATATAACTAAACTAACTAAGTAAAATATAACTACTACTAATACTAAATAAAAACTACTAAACTAACTATATAACTACTATATCTTCAACTATACTACCATAACTATAATACTAAACTACAATACTCACTAAACTAACTAATAAACTGATAAACTACTAACTATACTACACCTATACTATATATAACTATAACTAAAGAAAACTAAAACTATTTACTAACTAACTAACAAGTCTATACTAACTACACTAACTTCTACAACTACAAACTAACTCAAACAAAAAAAACTATTAAAATACTATTATACAACAATAAAACTACTAACTACTATAACTAAAACATAACAAACTAATAACCTAAACTATATATAACTAACTATAATCTAAAACTAAACTAATCTATACTTACTAATCTAACTCAACTAAAACTACTAAACTACTACTATACTACACTAAAAAAACTACTTAAACACTGAAACTAACTAAACAACTAACTACACATACTATTCAACTAACTACTCAAATACAACTCCAAAACTAACAAAACTAACTAATACTAACATCTATAAAACTACTAACTACCCTTAGCTAACTACTATACTATACACTATACCTACCTAAATCAAACTAGTAATAACTAAACTAACTACTAACTACTATAGATAACAACTATAACTACACTAACTAACAAAAACTACTAACTACAATAAAAAATACCTAACTAGACTACTACAACTACAACTAACATAACACTACTAATGAAAACAGCTATATACAATAACAAAACTAAACAAACTAACACTACTACCTATAAACTACTAAATAACTACACTATACTAACTAACTATAAATACTACTTATAATACTAAACTAACTACTACCTATAAAAATACTAAGCAAAACTAACTAATTCTCTAACTATACTACTACTATACTAACTAACTGAACTACTAACTACTACTACAAAACACTATACTACTATAACTAACTAACTAAACTAAAACTACCTACTAAACTAAACTAGACTAACTAAAACTAAACTTCGGCTAATATAAACCTAAGCTCATAGAAAACTAACTATAATAAATACTAACATACAACAAACTAACTAACTAACTAATAACCTACACTACAACTAACTAAACTACACTATACTAACTAGTCTAAAAAAACTCCCTATATAACTAACTAACGTACCTACTAAAATTACACTATAAACTAAACTAATACTAACCCTAACTACTAACTAACAAAAACAAATACTATTCAACTTAAATACTAACTACTATACACAAAACTATCAACTACTACTATAATACTACTAACTAAAATAAACTAATAACTAACTAATAAAGACTAACTAACCTAATACTATAAAGACATAAACTAACAAACTACTATACTATACTACACTAACTAATACCACTAACTATAAACTAACTAAACTCCTACTAACTAATACTATAATACTACGAATACTATATTAACTAACTAAACTACTTATATAACTAGACTAACTATAAAAACTAAATACTCAACTAATAACTAATAATAACTACTAAAAAACTCATTAACTATAACTACTAGAATAACAAACTAAACTTACATAATGAACTCAATACTACAAAACTAACTAAAACTATATAAACTAACTATACTAACTAATACTAAAAACTACTACTATCCCACTACAAAACTAATCTAACCTAATATAAAAAATACTAGAACTAACTAAAAAACTAACTAACTTAAAACACTAAAAACTACCAATACTATAACTAATAAAAACTACCTATACTAATAACACTAAACTATAACTAACTACAACTAATCAACTAAACTATAACTACAACTACCTAATTAAACTCAAACAAACTAACTAAATTATAACTACTCAATTATAACTAACAACTAACCTACTAATCAAATCTATAACTATACTGAATACTACACTACTTAAACTACTAAACTACACTATAACTAAACACTAGCTATATACTAAAAACTATAACTAAACTTAAACTAACTTACTATACTAATACAACCTAATATACTTACTAAACCTACTAACTAACTAACTAACCCCTACCTAAGTAAGACTACTCAAATACCTAAATACTATATAAAAATACTAACTACTAACTGTAAAAAACTACTAAAAAACTAAAACTAACTAATATACTAAAACTAACTATACTAATAACACACACCTCTACCCAAACTACTACTATACTATAACTATAAAACTATAATAATTTATCTAAAACTAAACTAACTAAATCTATATCTCACTCAAAATCTAACTAAACTACTACTATAACTATAAACTAACCACCTAAAAAAGTAATACTAAAACAATACTAACTATTACTAAAATAACCAATATATATACTAAAAAAATAAACTAACTAACTAAACTAGCTACTACCTAACAAAACTAACTAATATACTAACTAAACTAAACACTAACTATAATACTAACTAACTAACTACCACTAAACCACTCATAACTAAACAACTACCTAGAACTAAAAACTATACTAAAAAACTAAAATACACTGACTAACTAATAACTAAACTACTAACTAACTAAACTATACTTACTAACTATCAAATACCTACTCAACTCCCTTATACTAATACTACACTACTAACTAAAAAACTACTAACTAAACTTACTAAAATTTACTACTAACTAAATCATAAATACTAACTATTACACACCCTAACCTAACTAACTAACTCAAAAACTAACTACAAACTACTAACCCTTTAAAAAAACTAAACTATAAGCTATAACCTAAACTAACACTAATAACTACTAACTAAAAATACTACACTAACTCTCTAAAATACTACTAATACTAACACCTAACTTAATATTCTACTAAACTATACTAACTAAAACTAACTATCTACACTACACTACTAAAACTAAACACACATAACTAATAAACAAAAAATACCAAAGCTACAATACTACAAACTAACTATACTATAATAAACTACCTAAATGACTTAACTACCTAAACTATAACTAAACTAACGCAAAAACAACCCACTAACAAATATAAAAATATACTACTAACTAATACACTAACTATCAATAACCTAATAACTATACTAACTAACTAACTATAACTAAAAATACTCAACTATAACGCTAAACTAACTAACTAACTAATTAATAACTAATAAAACTAAACAACTTATACTTAACTATAACTAACTAAATACTAAACTATAAATACTAAAATAACTAAAAACTATAACTATAACTAAAAATAACTACTAACTAACTACCTACTAAACAACTACGAATAAACTACAAACACTAAACTAACATCTAAACTACATACTTACACAACTAAACTAACTACCTATTACTAAACACACCTACTAAACTAATACTAACATACTAAACTAAATTAAAAATAACACATCTCACTCACTAACATAAAACTAACCACTCAACTAAGAACTGAATAAAACTACATCAACTAAACTAACTACTATAACTATAACTACTAAGCTAAATACTAACACATAAACTAACTAACAAACTTCATACTAAAACTACTACACTACACTACACTAACATACTAAACTACTATCACTAGAAAAACTAAAATACTAATAACTAACTCTAATATAACTAACTATAATACTAACTACACTCACTAAAACTAACTATATACTAAACTAACTCTAATACTAAAAATACTACAACTAGAACTAAAAAATACTAACTAACTAATATACTAAACTAACTACTAAACTAAAACTAACTACTAAACCTACATAACTAACTACAAAATACTACTACCAAAAATAACAAAAAAAAAACAATAAAAATAAATAAAAAAAAATAATGAAAAAAAAATAAAAAAAAAAAAAAAAGAAAAATAAAAAAAATATACTAAAAAAAAAAAACTAAACTAAAAAAAACCCTAAAAAACAAAAAAAAAAAACTAAAAAAAAAAAAAAATAAAAAAAATAAAAATAAAAAAAATAAAAAAACACAAAAAAAAAAAATAAAAAAAAAAAAAAAAAAAAACTAAAATTAAAAAAATAAAAAAATATAAAAATAAAATAAAAATAAAAAAAAAAACAAAAATAAAAAAAAAAAAAAAAACCAAAAGAAACTAAAAAAAAAACAACAAAAAAGAAAAATTACAAAAAACCTATATAAAAACTAAAAAAAAAAAAAACAATAAAATAACTAATAAAAACAAAAAAAAACCAAAAATAAAAATAAAAACAAAAAAAACCTAAAAAAACTAAAAAAAAAAAAAAAAACTAAAAAAAAAAAACTAAAAAAATAAAAACCTAACAAAAAAAAAAAAACTACAAAAATAAAAATAAAAATAAAAAACTAAAAAAAAATAAAAACTAATAAAAACTAAAAAAAATTTATAAAAAAAAAAACAAAAAAAAAACCAATAAAAAATAAAAAAAAAAAACAAACAAACTAAAAAAATTTATAAAAAAAACAAAAAAAAAAAATAAAAAAAAAAAAAAAAACAAAAAACTAAAAATAAAAACTAAAAAATAAAACAAAAAAAAAAAAAAAAATAAAAAAAACAATATATAAATAAAAACTAAAAAAAAAAAAAAAAAAAAAACAATAAAAAAACAAATATAAAAAAATAAAAAAACAAAAAAATAAAAATAAAAAAAAATACAAAATTAAATCACGAAATGAAAAAAAAAATAAAATAAAAAAATAATAAAAAAAAATAAAAAAAAAAAAAAAAACACTAAAAAATAAAACTAAAAAAAAAAAAACAAAAAAAAACAAAAACAAAAAATAAAAAAACTAAAAAA
>JAODAL010060961.1:0-20595 GCA_025379985.1 Phyllomedusa bahiana | reverse complement strand
CACGTTGTGGACCACTGCAGCAGTGCGGCAGCGTTTGGCACGACGCACGTATATCATCATCGCCTCTTTCAAGCGTCGCCTTTCATTCACCGCAGCAGCTGCACTCCAACCCTCCCCCCCCAACGCACGCTCCCGACGTCCTTTGGACCCCCCCCCCCCCCAACTCCGCAGCCGGTGACTCATCGAAAACGTGCAGCCAGACATGTAGCCTAAGAGATGGGGGGGGGGGAGGGCGGCGCCTGCTCCATTCATAAAAATCTATCCCTGGGTGTCTGCTGACCCCTGCAGGACGCTGCACCCACTGCACCCGCAGCATCATGGGCAAGAGACCCAACTGCACCCGCAGCATCATGGGCAAGAGACCCAACTGCACCCGACACATCATGGGCAAGAGACCCAACTGCACCCACCACATCATGGGCAAGAGACCCAACTGCACCCGCCACATCATGGGCAAGAGACCCAACTGCACCCGCCACATCATGGGCAAGAGACCCAACTGCACCCGACACATCATGGGCAAGAGACCCAACTGCACCCGCCACATCATGGGCAAGAGACCCAACTGCACCCACCACATCAGGCCAGAGAACCAACGCACCACCACATCATGGCTATATAGAGGACTCCAAACTGCACCACGACATCATGGCAAAAGACCCGAACTGCACCCGACACATCACGGCAAGAAGTCCAACTGCAGCACGACACATCTTGCAATAGGACCAACTTCTCCCACACATCCATGGGCAATAAAAGAGGTCCATCGCATCCAACACACCAAGGCAAGAGACACAACAGCACTTGCACATCATCGCAAGAATCAACGGCACCAACAATCATGAGGCAAGATGGGTCCAAACTGCACCCGAACATCATGGCAAGAGGTCGCAACTGCACCACCACATTCATGGGCAAGAGGTCCAACTGCACCCGACACATCATGGGCAAGAGACCCAACTGCACCCGACACATCATGGGCAAGAGGTCCAACTGCACCCGACACATCATGGGCAAGAGGTCCAACTGCACCCACCACATCATGGGCAAGAGGTCCAACTGCACCCGACACATCATGGGCAAGAGGTCCAACTGCACCCGACACATCATGGGCAAGAGGTCCAACTGCACCCGACACATCATGGCAAATTTCCAACTGCACCCACACAACCATGCAAAGGTCCAACTGCACACCACCATCATGGGCATAGATCCATCTGCACCCGATCACATCTCGCATAACACAACTGCACCCACACAATCATGCAAAGATCCAACTGCACCCGCCACATCATGGGCAAGAGGTCCACTGCACCCGACACATCATGCAAGAGTCCAACTGACCAGTCACATCCATGGCAAAGACCCAACTGCACCCACCACATCATGGGCAAGAGATCCAACTGCACCCGACACATCATCGGCAAGAGACACAACTGCACCCGACCACACCATGGGCAAGAGATCCAACTGCACCCACACATCATGGAAGAGTCCAAACTGCACCCACCACTTCAGGTCATGAGGTCCACCGACACCCCACTATCAAGGGCAAAGACCCAGACTGCGACCCACACATCATGCAATGAGGTCCAACTGCACCCACACCTCATGGCAAAGTCAACTGTGCACCCGACACATCATGGCAAAGGTCCAACTCACCCGACACAGCCATGGAAGAGTTTTCCAGCCTGCACCCTCACATCATCGCAAGAGACACAACGCAACCGCACACATCATGCAAGAGATACCAACTGCACCCAAAACATCATGGCAAAGGTCCACTAGCACCCGAAACATTCATGGCAAATCCAACTGCACCCACCACATGCATGCAAGAAGTCCAACTGCACCGACACTTCATGGCAAAGGTCCAACTTCACGCGACCACCATGGGCAAGAGACCAAGCTGCACCCGACACCTATCATGCAAGAGGTCCAACTGCACCCACCACATCATGGGCAATAGGTCCAACTGCACCCGCCACATCATGGACAAGAGGTCCAACTGCACCCGACACATCATGGGCAAGAGTTCCAACTGCACCCGACACATCATGGGCAAGAGATCCAACTGCACCCACAACCATGGCAAGAGTCGAACTGCACCCTACCACATCATAGGTCAAGAGATCCATCGCACCGTCACATCATCGCAAAGAACAAAGCACCAGACACATCATCGCAAGAGATTCAACTCGCACCCGCCCACATCATGGCAAGAGGTCCAACTGCACCCGATCACTCATGGGCAAAGGTCCAACTGGCAACCCGACACATCATGGGCAAGAGACCCAACTGCACCCACCACATCATGCAAGGGATCCTAACTGCACGCCGACACATCATGGGGCAAGATGACCCAACTGCAACCTGATATATATACACACACCATCCAAGAGGATCCACTGCACCCGACACACATGGCAAGAGTCCAACTGCACCCACCACACATGGCAACATCCACCTCTCCCCGCCACATCATGGGCAAGAGACCCAACTGCACCCGACACATCAGGTCAAAGGCCAACCAATCCCACACATCATGGCAAAGTCCAACTGCACCCCACATCATCCGGCAAGAGATCCTACTGCACTGACACATCCTGGGCAAGATACCGCAACGCACCCACCACATCATGGCAATGGGATCAACTGCACCTGACACACCATGAGGCAGAGAACCCATACTGCACCCACCACATCATGGTAACAGACCAACTGCACCCACACCATCTATGGTAAGAGACCCAACTGCAACCACACATCATCAAGAGACCCACTGCACCCACACATCATGGGCAAGAGGTCCACTGCACGCCCACCACATCATGGGCAAAGGGTCCAACTGCACCCGACACATCATGCAGAGTCCAACTGCACCACACATCATGGGCAAAGGGTCCAACTGCACCCACACATCATGGGCGAAAGGTCACCACTGCATCCCGACCATCAAGGGCAAGAGACCCAACTGCCCCCGACACATCATGAGCAAGAGATCCAATTGTTCACAGCACCCAACATCAGTGGCACAGTCCAACTGCACCCGACACATCATGAGCAAGAGACCCAACTGCACCCACCACATCATGGGCAAGATCCAACTGCACCCACAACATCATGGGCAAGAGGTCCAACTGCACCCACCATATCATGGGCAAGAGACCCATACTGCACCCACACATCATTGGGCAAAGTCCAACTGCACCACCATATCATGGCAAGATCAACTGCACCCACCACATCATGGGCAAGAGGTCCAACTGCACCCGACACATCATGGGCAAGAGACCCAACTGCACCCACCACATCATGGGCAAGAGGTCCAACTGCACCCACCACATCATGGGCAAGAGATCCAACTGCACCCGACACATCATGGGCAAGAGACCCAACTGCACCCGACACATCATGGGCAAGAGGTCCAACTGCACCCGACACATCATGGGCAAGAGGTCCAACTGCACCCGCCACATCATGCAAAGTCACAATCGCACCCGACCATCATCAAAGACCCAACTGCACCCACACATCATGGGCAAGAGTACCTACTGCACCCGACACATCATGGGCAAGAGGTCCAACTGCACCCACCACATCATGGGCAAGAGGTCCAACTGCACCCGCCACATCATGGCAAATTCCACACTGCACTCCCCAACATCATAAGCAAGAGTCCACCGGCACCCACCATATCCATGGGCAATAGTCCAAGCGCACCCACCATATCATGGCGCGATGATGGAGTCCCAGACGCACCCGACACATTATGGGCAAGAGACCCAACTGCACCCGCCACATCATGGGCAAGAGGTCCAACTGCACCCCCCACACCATGGGCAAGAGATCCATCTGCACCGCCACATCATGGGCAAGAGGTCCATCTGCACCGCCAAAAATGCAAAGGATGGCACCTCACGATCATGGGCAAAGCTCAACTGACCTTCACATCATGGTCAAGAGACCCAACTGCACCCACCAATCATTGGGCAGATTCCACTGCACCGACACATCATGGGCAAGAGACCCAACTGCACCCGACACATCATGGGCAAGAGGTCCAACTGCACCCGCCACATCATGGGCAAGAGATCCAACTGCACCCGACACATCATGGGCAAGAGATCCAACTGCACCCGCCACATCATGGGCAAGAGATCCAACTGCACCCGACACATCATGGGCAAGAGGTCCAACTGCACCCGACACATCATGGGCAAGAGGTCCAACTGCACCCGACACATCATGGGCAAGAGACCCAACTGCACCCACCACATCATGGGCAAGAGATCCAACTGCACCCCGACAACAGTCAGGCATGAGTCCAACTGCACCCACCATATCATGCAAATCCAACTGCACCCACCATATCATGGGCAAGAGATCCAACTGCACCCGACACATCATGGGGCAAAGACCCACTGGCACCCACCACATCATGGGGCAACGAACCAACTGCAACCCACCATATCACAAGAATCCAACTGCACCCGACACATCATGGCAAGAGACCAACTCACCCACACAGTCATGGCAAAGGAACCTACGCATCCATCCATCATGGCATGAGGTCCCAACGTGCACCGTCACATCATGGGCAAGAGGTCCAACTGCACCCGACACATCATGGGCAAGAGGTCCAACTGCACCCACACATCATGGGCAAGAGGTCCACCTGCACCCGACACATCATGGCCATGAGACCATCGCACCCGACATAGCATGGCAAAGATCCAACTGCTACTCCGACACCTAATGGGCAAGAGTCCAACGCACCAAACATCATGGGCTACGAACCCAATTGTTCCCTCACATCATGGCAAAGTCCTACTGCACCCGACACAGCATGGGCAAGAGATCCAACTGCACCCGACACATCATGGGCAAGAGGTCCAACTGCACCCGACACATCATGGGCAAGAGATCCAACTGCACCCGACACATCATGGGCAAGAGATCCAACTGCACCCGACACATCATGGGCAAGAGGTCCAACTGCACCCGACACAACATGGGCAAGAGGTCCAACTGCACCCGACACATCATGGGCAAGAGATCCAACTGCACCCGCCACATCATGGGCAAGAGGTCCAACTGCACCCACCACATCATGGGCAAGAGATCCAACTGCACCCACCACATCATGGGCAAGAGGTCCAACTGCACCCACCACATCATGGGCAAGAGATCCAACTGCACCCGACACATCATGGGCAAGAGGTCCAACTGCACCCGACACATCATGGGCAAGAGGTCCAACTGCACCCGACACATCATGGGCAAGAGACCCAACTGCACCCGACACATTAAGGCAAGAAGACCCAAGCTTTAAGCCCGACCACATCATGGGCAAGAGGTCCAACTGCACCCGTCACATCATCGGCAAGAGACTCAACTGCACCCGCCACATCATGGGCAAGAGATCCAACTGCACCCGACACATCATGGGCAAGAGATCCAACTGCACCCGACACATAATGGGCAGAGGGATCCAACTGCACCCGACACATCATGGGCAAGAGATCAACACACCCGCTCACTCATGGGCAAGAGTCCAAGCGCACCCACCACATCATGGGGCAAGAGTCCAACGCAGCCCACACATCATGGGCAAGAGGTCCCTACTGCAACGCGCCACATCATGGCAAGTACCCACGCACCTGAACACACATGGGCAAGAGATCCAACTGCACCCGACACATCATGGGCAAGAGGTCCAACTGCACCCGACACATCATGGGCAAGAGATCCAACTGCTCCCGCACAATCATGGAGCATAGTCCAACTCACCGACACATCAGGGCAAGAGATCCAACAGCACCCGACACATCATGGGCAAGAGTACCAACTGCACCCTACACATCATGGGCAAAGGTCCACTGCAACCCGACAAAACATGGCAAAGTCCAAACTGCACCCGACACATCAATGGGCAAAGATCCAACGGCACCCTCACATTCATGGCAAAAGGGCAACTGCACCCGGACCCACATGGGCAATGCGGTCCAACTGAACCCACACATCAGGCAAGAACCCAACTGCACCCACCACACATGCAAAGACCCAACTGCACCCGCCACATCAATGGAGGCAAGAAGGTCCACCTGCACCCACCACATCATGGGCAAGAGGTCCAACTGCACCCGACACATCATGGGCAAGAGGTCCAACTGCACCCGACACATCATGGGCAAGAGGTCCAACTGCACCCGACACATCATGGGCAAGAGGTCCAACTGCACCCGACACATCATGGGCAAGAGACCCAACTGCACCCACACATCATGGCAACGAGACCCCAACAGCACACACACACATGGGCAAGATCAAACTGCAGCCCGCCAACATCATGGCAAGAGATCCACTGCACCCGAACACATCGATGGGCAAAGATCAACTGCTCCGCCACATCATGCAAAGATCCAACAGCACCCGACACATCATGGGCAATAGAGAGAACTGCACCCTCCTCATCATGGGCAAGAGTTTCAACTGCACCCGACACATCATGAGCAAGAGATCCAACTGCACCCGACACATCATGGGCAAGAGGTCCAACTGCACCCGACACATCATGGGCAAGAGACCCAACTGCACCCACCACACCATGGGCAAGAGGTCAAACTGCACCCGCCACATCATGGGCAAGAGGTCAAACTGCACCCCTCAATGCCAGGGCATAAATCACCTAGGAAGGTGGACAACGGCTGGCAGACTACGACCAGTGTGAATAGTAGGATATTTTGGATTGATGCGGCACATCTGACAGGAGGAGTAAAGTTCGGCTGTACTCATTATAGACCTGAATGTTGTAGACAGATAAGACAGAAAGTGGCCGCGAGGGACCCTGTAGTCACAGCAGAAATCTGCAAATGGGTCAAACCTGGGAGTCTGAGGATGAAATCATCGTGAAGCAAAAGAGATGCCCCTGACCTGCCAATCGCGAAACTAGGCGCTGTCAAATCCTGCCTGGAATTCAGGACGACCCCAAAGCAGTGTCGGACTGGGGTGCCCAGGGCAGCAGGTGGAGGTGACTCTAGGGGCCGCCACTTGAGCCATTTCCAGGCCCACCGCTGAACCTTAGTTTAGGGGCCCCCTGGGAGTCTACCATGCTCAGGGCCCCCTGGGAGTCTACCATGCTCAGGGCCCCCTGGGAGTCTCCCATGCTCACGGCCCCCTGGGAGTCTCCCATGCTCAGGGCCTCCTGGGAGTCTACCATGCTCAGGGCCCCCTGGGAGTCTCCCATGCTCAAGGCCCCCTGGGAGTCTCCCATGCTCAAGGCCCCCTGGGAGTCTCCCATGCTCAAGGCCCCCTGGGAGTCTCCCATGCTAAAGGCCCCCTGGGAGTCTCCCATGCTCAGGGCCCCCTGGGAGTCTCCCATGCTCAAGGCCCCCTGGGAGTCTACCATGCTCAAGGCCCCCTGGGAGTCTCCCATGCTCAAGGTCCCCTGGGAGTCAGGAGAGATCACACAGGTCTGTAGCTATAGTGACCAGTGCTGGCAGCCTATCAGGAGAGATCACACAGGTCTTAGCTATAGTACCAGTGCTGGCAGCCTATCAGGAGAGATCACCAGGTCTGTAGCTATAGCAACCAGGTGCTGGCAGTCTATCAGGAAAAGACAAACAGTCTGTAGCTATAGCGACCATGCTGGCAAACCTATCAGGAGAGATTTACACAGGTCTGTAGCAACCAGTGCTGGCATTTTATCAGGAGAGATCACACAGGTCTGTACTATGCAACCAGTGCTGGCAGTCTACAGGAGAGATCACACAGGTCTGTGCTATAGTGACCAGTGCTGGAACCTATCAGAGAGATCACACAGGTCTGTAGCTATAGTGACCAGTGCTGGCAGCCTATCAGGGTAGATCACACAGGTCTGTAGCTATAGCGACCAGTGCTGGCAGCCTATAAGGAGTGATCACACAGGTATGTAGCTATAGCGACCAGTGCTGGCAGCCTATCAGGGTAGATCACACAGGTCTGTAGCTATAGCGACCAGTGCTGGCGGCCTATAAGGAGTGATCACACAGGTCTGTAGCTATAGCGACCAGTGCTGGCAGCCTATCAGGGAGATCACACAGTCGTAGCTAAGTGACCATGCTGGCAGCCTAACAGGAAAAGATCACACAGGTCTGTAGCATAGTGACCATTGCTGGTAGCCTATAAGGAGAGATAGAACAGGTCTGTGGCTATAGTGACCAGCGCTGGCAGCCTATCAGGAGAGATAGAACAGGTGTGTAGCTATAGTGACCAGTGCTGGCAGCCTATCAGGAGAGATCACACAGGTCTGTAGCTATAGCGACCTGAGGAGCTGATGCAGCCCATACAGGAGGGGATATCTAGGAATAGGTCGGACACCATTAATGGACACATATTGCAAAGTGACTTGATTCAGCAAGATCTTTAACTTAAAAAGCAGCAGCGATCCTTGTAGTGAGACGACCCCTTTAACATGTAATGAGTTTTGGGGGAAACCCCTAGGGGGGGCCCGCGTCCCCCTAAATACGGGGGGGGTTTGCTGTAAACCCCCCTAGACACATGGGGGGTTAACCCCCATCTCCCTCACTAGGCCCGGCCGGGCAGCCCCACAGGAAGAGCAGAGTGGTTCCCGTCAGTGGTGGTGAGGGCTCTCTCTTGGAGCAAACACAGGTTCTAGCAAAGAGCAAGGCTGCCACCTAGTGTCATAAAGAGGCCATAAGGAGTAAAACAAAGAAACAAGGTGAGGACATTTTCAGCCGAAAACAAATACCCCATCCCGCCCCCGGGCTCAAAAATTAATTCCTATACCATGTATCACCCCATCACCTGCCCCAGGGAGCCACAATCTAATCTCCTATCCCCCCAATGTACAATCCCACACCTGCCCCCCGGGCCAAACCCCTTTTTAACCAATGTTCCTTTTTTCCCGCCCCAGGGCTAATTAATCTCCTTTCCACCAAAAATGTTTAACCCCATCACCCCTGTAAAGGGCTCAAAAATTAATTCCTATCAACAATGTATCCCTTTTATCCCTGCCCGGGGGACAATCTAATCTATCCCACGTATAACCATCCCCTGCCCGGGACTGACTAATCCCTTGAACAGGTTCCTCCAACCCCCCAGGAGTCACAATCTAATTCCTATAAACCCAAAAGTATACTCCCATCTCCTGCCCCCAGGGCTCACAATCTAATCTTATCCAACAAGGTATCACTCCTTCATCCCTCCCCAGGAGTGCAATCTAATCCCCTTTAAAAAACACACATGTATCCCCCCCTCATCCTGACCCAGGAGTACAATCTAATCTCCTATCAACCAATGTAACCCTCCCATCACCCCTTCCCCCAGGAGCGACAATCTAATCTTAAACAAATGATACTCCCATCTCCCTGCCCCCAGACAAGCAGACTACGGACATGGATTACGGAAACCCACTCCTGGCTCTGGGGAACCAAAAATTTAAACTTATTTGGTTTCGAGGGGTCGGGCGTGTGTGGGGCAACCAGGTGGGAGGACAAAGACAAGTGTGTTGCCGCAGTCAGGCTGTTGGGGGGGAGTGTCGGGGTTGGGGGGTGCAGAGTGGCCCCTGCGGTGGGGGGTGCTACAGTTCTTTGAGGAACCATGAATGCCCTGTCCTTACTCCTGAACAGGCCTGATCCCCTCCCTTTGGGTTCGGGGAATATTCAACTGATAATACCCCAAACCCCTCCAAGACCCCAGCCTTGCAAAAGAGACTGAGGGAAAAAGGTGCGGAGGGCCAAAGGGTCCCTCCCAACCCTTTAGGACATTGCGGGGCCCCCCAAAAACAGAAGGGTGGAGGAGCCAAGGCTCCGACCCCAGCTCCGTGATGTCTCATGGAGGGGGGAAGAGGTTTCCATTTGGGCCGCAACCTGTGAACCCTTGTGACCTCCGGGCCAAGAGAGCGGCAGCTGGAAATAAAGGGGCCCACGGGAAAACGACAATTGGAACAATTTGTTCTTTTGTCACTTGGGGGTGCCCTACTTTTGCGTCTTTTGGGGGGTGTCTTCACTTTTGCGGTCACTTGGGGGTTTCCTCTTTTGTGGTCCCTTGGGGGTGCCCTATTTTGGGGTCCCTTGGGGGTGTCCTCTTTTTGTCCCCATAGACTTTTACTGTGAGTTCCCCCGTGATTAAGCCGGGGCCTGAACTTTACTTTGTACTTTTTGGGGGGTGTCTCACTTTTGGGCCCCTTTTGGGGGTCCTCACTTTTGCCCCCAAGACATTATGCTGTGAGTTTTTCCCCTGTATAAAGCCGGGCACTAATTTTACTTGTTCATTGGGGGGGGCTCCCGGTCCTTTTTGGGGGTCCCCTTTGTCCCCAAAAAAAATTGATGTGTGATTTTTCCCGTGATACAACCCGGCACTATATTTTAACATTTATCATTGGGGGTCCTCATTTGGGGGGGTGTCCTCATTTTCCCCCATAGACTTGAGCTGAGTTCTCCTGGATACAAGGGGGCAAAAACATTTTCCCTTGGGGTTCCCCCTTTTTTTAGGGGTGCCCTCACTTTTCCCCGGCCTTAAGGGGTTTTTGTTCCCAACTTTTTTTTTTTTGGTTCCCCTTTTTGGGGTTTTGGGGTTCCCCCATTTTTTCCCCAAGACATTGATGCTTGATTTCCCCTTCCCTGTGATCCAAGCGGGCACGACTATTTTTAATTGTTCATTGGGGGTGTTTTTGGGGCCCCTTTTCCCCCTTTGGGCCCTTTAGGGTGTCTCACTTTTTTTTCCCATAACATTATGCTGTGATCTTCCCTGTGATACAAGCCGGCCTAACTTTACTTTATCATTTTTTCCCACTTGGGGGGTGTCCTCATTTTGTCCCCATAGCATTGTGCTGTGAGTTTTTCCCCTGTGATCAACCGGGGTTTTTAAATTGTTTCGGGGGTTTTTGCTTTGGGGGTTTTTTTGTGAAAGGGTTTCCCCCTTTTTTCCCCCAAGATTGGGGTTTTTTTTAAAAGGGGGCCGATTCTGGGAGAATTGTTATTTGTGGGGGGGTTCCCCGACTTCGGGGAGAACTGTATATTTATGGAGGGGTTCCTAAAGTATTTAATGTGGGGGGTGTCTGTTTTCTAGATACTGTAAATAATACATTAGCTACCAGAAAAGGTTCTAGGGGTGAGGGGTCATAGGGGGAGAGTCAATTCGAGCCCTCCCCCCCCCCCCCCCCCCCTTTTCCTGCAGCCGCCGGCCCCTTGGTGAGGGGGGCTGTGACGCCCGTCCCGCCGCCAGGACCACCGGGCTCTTGTAGCCACAACCCCGGCACTGTCCGGGCCAGGTTTTGGACAGCACCGGGGGGCCCCCATGTTTCTTTGGGTTAAAAAAGCCCCCCCCGGGAAAAATTTTTTTTTAAAAAAAAAAAAATCATTTTTTCGGCCCCCAATTGTGCGGTTCTCCCCCCCGAGAGGGGCTCTTAACTGACATCAAGGTCGACCCAACTATAGAAACAAATCCCGAAAATCCCTGCCGGGTCTGGGAAAATTTACTGAAATTTTGGTGGGGAAAAAAAGGATTTGGCCCCCGACAAACGGCGAGAGTGGGTACAAAACTTTTGGGGGCAAAATGTGAAAAAGTGAAAACCGTCCTTGCGTTTTGGGGTGTTTGCTTTTACCCCCGTTCATTTTCCCTTCTTTGAAAGTTCTGGACTCGCGGTTGATCCGCGCCGCCGCCCCACATGGGCCCCGGGTTTGGGGGGCTTAAAAATTCCACACACATTTTTTTTTGCGCGGCGGCGCCTTTTCGGGGACCAATAAATTTTTTGCACTTTCCCCCAAGACCGAGTGAGGGGCGCTGTTGGCTTTTTATTGCTCCCAGTTTGGATACAGGCAACTTTTTTGATTAAATTTATTCCAATTTTTATAAGATGTGAAATGAGTGGTCTTCTGGGTTTGGGGTTAGTGCCCCTTTCTTCCCGGGGTTCAGGGCCGGGGGGAAGAGGTCATGTTTTAAAAATCGGACTCTTTTTTAACCCCAAACCCTTTTTGGGGAACTGCATTTTTTTATTTTTTAAAATGGTGAAAGGGAACTTTTACACTTTAAAAAAAAAATGTTTTATTACTGTAACTTTGATTCCCCCTTGGGCCTTCCCCCTAGGGGGGCATATCATTTTTAGACAATGCTTTTTTTACAAAAAGTGGTTTCCCCACTTTTTGCCGGGGGGGGAATTAGCAAAAACAAAACATGGCTCAAAAAAGCTCCCAGCTGCCATGTCCCCCGATTGGGCCCTGGATCGGGAGGGCGGGGGTTGCAAGGGGTCTCCATGATTTAGACGCCGCGGGCGTCGTGCTGGGGTCAATGGGTTTTAAAAAGCGGGGGTGGGGGGGCTGTAACCGCCGGGGTTTGCTGCAAATTTGCAAACCCGCTACAAACCCCACCGGGGTCAGGGTGCCCCCACACCTCAGTGCCGGTCGGGGTTTTTGGTGGTTCCTTTTTTGGCTCCAGATTCTGCTGATACAAAACATCGGGTTTTCTCTGCATTTCTGTAACATTTATAAGTACTGACCTCTCTCTCTCTCGTCGGCGGCGCCACCGTCTCCTGCCACCAACGACGTCTTGGTTCTCTCCCATACTTGCCAACTTTTGAAAAGTGGGCGGTGCATGATTTGCATGATCACGCCCATCTTGTTGGTGTCACACCCCTTCAAAAAAAGCCACACCCACTCCACCTAACTGCATAACAACTCTGGAAGAAAGCCAGGTTGCTGTCCCCACTAGCCACATATAGCCAGGTAGATGCCTCCTTGGAGCCAGGTAGTGCCCCTTAAAGCCAGGTAGATGCCTCCTTAGAGCCAGGTAGATACCTCCTTGTAGCCAGGTAGATGTCTCCTTGTTGCCAGGTAGTGCCCCTTAAAGCCAGGTAGATGCCTCCATGTAGCCAGGTAGTGCCCCCTTTTAACCAGGTAGTACCCCTTACAGCCAGGAGCCCCCTTGTAGCCAGGTATTGCCCCTTACAGCCAGGTAGTGCCCCTAATAGCCAGGTAGTGCCTCTTTGTAGCCAGGTAGTGTCCCCTACAGCAGGTAGTGCCCCCTTATAGCCAGGTAGTGCCCCCTATAGCCAGGTAGTACCCCCATAGCCAGGTAGTGCCCCCTTGTAGCCAGGTAGTGCCCCCTTGTAGCCAAAGAGTGTCCCCTTACAGCCAGGTGGGGCCCCCTTGTAGCCAGGTAGTGCCCCATTACAGCCAGGTAGTGCCCCATTGTAGCCAGGTAGTGCCCCTTACAGCCAGGTAGTGCCCCTTGTAGCCAGTTAGTTCCCCCTTGTTGTCAGGTAGTGCCCCCTAGTACACAGGTAGGGCCCCCTTGTAGCCAGGCAGTGCCCCATTACAGCCAGGTAGTGCCCTTTGTAGCCAGATAGTACCCACTTGTAGTCAGGTAGTGCCCCCTTGTACACAGGTAGGGCCCCCTTGTACACAGGTAGGGCCCCATTGTAGCCTGGTAGTGCCCCTTACAGCAAGGTAGTGCCCCCTTGTAGCCAGGTAGTGCCCCATTACAGCCAGGAAGGGCCCCTTGTAGCAAGGTAGTGCCCCTTGTAGCCAGGTAGTGCCCCTTGTAGTCAGGTAGTGCCCCCTTGTAGTCAGGTAGTGCCCCCTTGTAGCCAGGTAGTGCCCCTTGTAGCCAGGGAGTGCCCCTTATAGCCAGGTAGTACCTCCTTGTAACCAGGGAGTGCCCCTTGTAGTCAGGTAGTACCCCCTTGTAGCCAAGTAGTGCCCCTATAGCTAATAAAAAATAAAATAATAAAACTACTTACCTTACCAGGTTCCCTGTGTGTCCAGCTCCAGACATCTCCTTGGCCTCAGCGTCGCAGGGGATGTGAGTACAGCCGTGCGTCACACCCCCTGCGAGGATACAGTTCGCATGTACAGCGTACACCGGGCGCTGTACATACAGGGGAGAAATCAGGAGGGGAACGAGCCCTCCTCCCTGTACGAGCAGCTGCATGGAGCGTGCAGCTGCCGACTGACTCTGCGCGGCCGCACAGGTCAATGGGAATCGCCGGGCGGGGGCCCCCCGCTGGTGTGCGGCGCCCGCCTCACCCGCCGGGAGTAATGTTCCTGACGTTACTCCCCCGACACCCGCATTCGGAGAACCCCCCCCGACTGCGGGCGGCGGGGGGCCCGGCGACTTTTCCGGGGGGGCAGCAGGTGACCCCCATTAGCGGGACCCTCCCACCCAAATCGGGAGAGTTGGCATGTATGTTCTCTACCCTCTGCACCTGAGCGAAGGCTCGTTTTTTGCAGGATGAAGCGCGGTTTGTATTTGCATCATTTTGAAATACAAGCGACTCTTCCATCACCTCTTATTCCACTTTTTTGGGGACCTGAAATGACTGGAAGCCCCCTTGCCCCCCCTCTCCTGCCCACCTGATTTTGGCACTGGGATTATATCTCTTCATTGGTGCTTGGCTCCGGGGGGAATGAGGTTTTATGTAACGGACGCGGCTACAACAAGTATCTGTCACTTTTTTATTTGCAAAATGGCAGAAGGGGCGATAGGAAGTCTTAATATTACTGTCTAAACTTTTAAAACTTTTTGGACTTCACCACTATGGGGCGATCACTCGTCCCCCCTTCTGCATTACATAGAGAATGATATCTAGACACTCGCCGACTCCGCTCCATGCACAGCGGGTGCCGCCATTGGCAGCAGGGATCGGAGTCGGCTCTGATCCCTGCTGCTTAACTCTTTATACGCCAGTACAGCTCACAGTGCCTCCCGTCTGTGACAAGATCACTGGGAACTGAATGGTTACCCCGGTAGCCCGAAGCCTAATGCTGCAACATTACTGCTCCATATGCTATAGAAGAAGCACCATCTTGGTACACCCTTCTGCAGAATGGTTTACAAATCATTGCGCCCCCTAGTGGTCAACTAGGGGGAACTACAAGTAAAATAAAAGAAAAAAGCAGGACAAGTGAGGTTATATTTTTATATTTCGGACTTTTATGGAGGTCAAGACACCGATAACGTGTAACCTTTTAATTTTTAAAACTTTCTTTTTTTTAAAGTCTGCACTTGTAGTCACCCTCGGGTACCTGACCACTAAGGGGCGCAATCACTTGTACACCATTGTGCATTATACAGGTAATAGGAGCAATAACATGGCAGCTACAGAGGCTTCCAGCTGCTATGGCGACCTCTTGGCACCTGCCATCTTGTCATAGGGGGAGAAGCCGACCTGGCGGGGGAAGGTGCGCTGCAATTTAGTCCCAAATACAAATGAAAGAATACAAATTTTAAAACACCGTCAACTAAAACTAAGTGTAGACAACGACTGGTGCGGAGGAGCCCGGCCGTCGCCTCCACGGTGTCTCCGAGCATCGGCCGCGGACAGAAGGTTTCCTTCCATTTATTTCATTCTCTGATTCTTAGAGAACTTGCAATAGAAGGAATGTGCTTTATGTGATCACATGTGAGCGGCGCCATCTTCAGGACGGTGGCTGCACTACAAGCATCAACAGCTTCTAGTATTTATAGGTCACCGTCGTCCAGGCATTTTTGGAAGATTCAGGGAGGCAGTGCCACTTCCTGCCCGACCTGTCTACCTGTTTTCTCTCTTCCTGCCCATTTGCCCCCTTTCTGCCCGGGCTGATTAGCTCTCGTTCGGCCCGGCCCATTTACTCCCCTGTCTGCCCACCCACCCACCTTTCTGCCCGTTTAACCCTTTCTTGACCAGACTGTTTATTCCCGTTTCTGCCTGGATCCTTTCCTATCCCATTTACCCCCTTCCTGCCCATTTACCCCTTTCCTGAGCGGCTGTTTATCCCCCTTTCTGCCCAAACCCTTTACCCCTCTTCTTGCCTGGTCCTTTTACCCGTCTTCCTGTCCAGTCCATCTACCTCCTTCCTTCCAGCCCACTTACCTCCATTCTGTCGTTTGCCCCCTTCCTGCCCGGCCCCTTTACCTCCCTTCCTGCCCAATCTTCTTAACCTCTTTTCTGCTCTGCTCATTTACTCCTCTTCCTGCCCGTTCACCCTCTTCTTGCCCGACCTCCTTCACCTCTTTACTGCCCTTCTGGTTTACTCCCCTTCCTGCCCGGCCTATTTACCTCCCTTCCTGCCCTTTCTCCCTCTTCTTGCTCGACCTCCTTCACCTCTTTTGTACCCTGCTCGTTTACTTCCCTTCCTGCCCGTCCACCCCCCTGCAAGAGATATAATGCAGCAAAAACTTAACTACCAGTCTTTACCAGGCTCCTAAGGGAGCACATGCAGCGCCTCCATGAACCTCTACCTCTCCAGCAGTACTGGAAGAAAGTTTCAGCCCGAGCACCTCTTACCTGTTGGGGATCAGCAGCCGAGTTCTCAGACAGGGGGCCCTGCTTCCCTGAGCCCGTACCACAGGTCTTCAACTCTCCTTCTGCAGAAGCCCCCGAGATATGACACGTGGCCACTCAGCAGTCTTGGTTGGGACTCTCTCCACCCACCACAGAGGAAGAACATAGAGACACATACTCTCCACTCTGGGCATCTGGATCTTCTTGGGGTAATTCTCCTGCGCCCCAGCGAGCGTTACCATCTTCTACTCCGCCACTGATACCTACGCCTCAAGATATTCTACTACCCCAACCAACACCTTGGAATCTGAGCTTCCATACTCTGCTACCCTCAAAGGTCCACCTGGACTCTTCTAACAGTATGGACAGTGCACCCTCAAATTTTAATCAACCGCAGCACTCTCCTCCTCAGGTCTGTTCAACCTTGCCGGGTTCAGCTGTGTCTATTCCAACAGAAGACAACAGGCCAGAGACATTATTACTCCAGCCACTCCCGTCAAGAGCCGACATTACTTCTCTGACGAGTGCAAGAGGTCTCTCATTCCGGTGCTGAACCGTCTTCTCTAAAAACTAAAGTGAATGAACCAACGTCAAACGTCTTCCTCCCCGTCCTCCGTCACTGAAGAGGTGACTCAAAACTCTGCTCAAATCTTCACACTCCAGCAACATATTGATAATATCAAAAATAGGAACAGGAGGAATAATGTGCATAGTGGAGGGTTACCGGAAACCATTCCCAATGCAGAGCTTCTTACCGTGCTAGCCAATATCTTCAATGATCTATTGGGCCGACCACACTCTGCCCAAAGAGATGGCCAGAGCCCATAGAGCATTGCGACCTCCCAACCCTGAAGATACTTAACCTAGAGCCATGGTTTGTAAAGTGCACATACTCTATGAAGCTTGACGTCGCAAATCTGTGGTGTATCACGGCTCTCCAATGTGGATCCTCCGTGCGCTGTCCAGACTCTACCTAGCCCCATTGAGCGACTCTCAAACCTCGTCTGGACATTTCCATGGATCGAGACATCCCTTTGCACTGAGGGATACCCCTTTGCCTTATACAGACGCCTGGACAGGCAAACTTTTGTCAGAAGATATATCCTAAGGACTCTCAACATCAAGAACATAACGTTCCAGGAGTGGCCAGTGTTGTTCACCCTGTCAACTAAGGGGCTTCAATGCAGAAGGAACCTGCAAGAGACTCTCTCCAACAACCCACCACCGCGTGACCAACGCCAGCTCTTTGGCTCTCACAAAAGACCTACAGCCTCTACCTCTCCTTCTAAAAGTTCTGTGGTTGTTATTTGAGGACTCCGAGGACAAGAGCTCCCCCTGAGCGGTGATTGTGCCATTTCGGTGGACGACTCTTCCTCCTCCTGGTGTTAGTTGGTCAGAATCTTCAGGTCGCTGCGTATTTGTAGACATTGTTCAGTGTTGCTCTGCTTGGACTTGGGGGGAAGAGGGGGGGGGCGGCGAAGGCTCGATATATTACAACGGCGGAATTCCGGATAACCTCGCTCAATGCCAGAAAAAAGGGCACAGACGATGCACCATTTTCATCATTGTGGCGTACACCTGGTAAGCTTCCAGGAAACACATTTCACAGTTGGTTGTGCCCCAGCCATTACAAGCATTACACCTCGTGGCACTTTGCTAACTTCTCCCAGTCCAGGTCACGGAGGGGTGGGGGGGGGGGGGACATTGCTATACGCCGCTCACTTGTTCACCAGGTCCTTAGCTGCACTATTGACCCAGAAGCCCGTTTTCTCCTCTTGGTTCTTTCGGTGGGCGGACATGTAGTTAGGATAATGAATGCGCCCAACGTGGACCGTGCTAAATTCCTTGTAAATCTTGTAGATCGTTCACTTTCTCTAGTCCAGGGGACTGAATTTGTATGCGGGGTTTTTAACTCTGGATCCAACCCTGGACAACTGCTCCGGGAAAGCGTCTCTCGTATTCCATGATTCAAAGAGCCAAGAAGGCTTTCCCTCAGCTCAGGTGTGTGGTACGTGGAGACTACAACACCCAGCAGACAGGGACCACCCTTTTTGTCTCCCTGCCCCATGGCTCATACAGCCGCCTGGAATATATTATGGTCCAGCACACTCTGCTCTACCATAGGCACTCGTCCAGGGTCGTTAAGGGGTTAATGTGGATAGACTTAGCGCACTGTAACAGACTTCGATCCATGCAGACCAGGTGGGATTCATCCCTGACTGGGAGGCGTGTAATAACGCCCTGAAAACCCTGGGCATCATGCAATCACCCTCTCATGGTCATTGGATGCAGAGAAGACCGGTGACAGGATCCGATTTTTAGCATTGGATAGTGCAGGTCCATCGTCTGCGACATCGGGTTTGCAGCTCCCTGTACTTCACAGCCCTGTTCCCAGCGCAGCCTCTGTGAGCGCCATAAAGCGGAGGAAACCTCCGCTCCCAGCGCTCAACCCTTTTGCTTGCCACGGTCAGTGACTGCAGCGTAATCAAAGGGCTTTCGCCTGTGATCAGGACTCCCGGTGACCCGACAAGAGCCCAGGGAACGGCTGCACAGTCAGCCCTGGGGACCTAGATGAGCCCCAGTGATGTCTGTGTATCAAGCCAGCGATCAAGGCAGACTGTATGCTGCCCTGATCACTGCCTGTGTCAAATTGACACAGATTACAATGTTTTAGCATATATGAATATGTTAATACATTACTAAGTGTAAAAAGAAAATGGAAAACAGTTCTCCCTTCATGGGATGTAAAAGAAAAGTAAAAAACATAAAAAGTGCAGAAAAAAATAAATAATAAAAATAAATATTTAATAAAAAATAATTGTGCATACATTAAACACAAAAAACCCTACACATCAGGTCTCCACACGACCGTAATAGCCTGTAGAATTAATCTAACAAGTTAAGGGTGAAATGTGAATGGTGTGAAAAAAAATACAAAATAATTCTGCAAGAATTTTAGTGAACCTTAATTATTCCCCCAAAAACTACAATTTGTCTTGAATAAGACGAAGCCTCACACAGCTGCGTCACTGAAAAAAATAAAAAAGTTACGGTTGCTGAAACGCAAGGAGACAAAAAGTAAAAGAATGTGCCGGTCACGAAGGACTTTACAGACGTAACGGATTAAAGATATTGGAATTGGTGCCACTTTCTTATCTAAAATCAGGTCTCCCTACAATTCTCCCGTGTTACAATGAAGGCCTCCCCGACTGACCCCTTCTCTATTTCATGGGACCAGGCTGGGCCGCCCTCTCTCCGCTTTGTACCAATTACAGATAACCTGGACTTTCCGCTGGGCTCTGGCTCCAACTTTTTTCTGGGTAGTAAAAAAAAAGCCCCCTTGCGGGTCCATCGTGTAGATTCTAAAGGGAAATTGAATTCCGTTGAGACCATTGTGGATGGGACACCCCCCTCTGTCAGCTCACCCGTCCCATACGTTCAATAGACGTATTTCTTTAACATACTTGGACATGTCCTGGACCTCCAGCACCCCCTCACGGCATTCGAACAATTATTGACGTCTACATCGGGCCACCGACACGCGCTCTGTCCTGTACAAACTACCGACCTCCTCTTACTCTACACAACTCCCATATTTTTGTAAACACAGGGGGTCAGAGTTCGGCCGTTCATTCACCCCCTGCAGTGGGAGTGCCGCTTCCAACCTACCCATAGGGCAGTGATGGCCTCTAGACATCAGGAAACTGGTTGTAAGATCTTATCCAGATGGTATAGGGTGCCAAACGTTTTCCATAAATGGTTCGCAGCTGTGTCCAGTGACTGCTGGAGGTGTGGGGCACGAGGGCACCATGGGGCACATGTGGTGGGAGTGTCCTTTCATTAAAGGATTCTAGATATAAGTCCTGAAAGCCACTGAGGTCATCACTGAGGTGTTGGTTCCTGACGCTCCGGAGGCCGCGCTGCTCCTCACTGAGGTGTTGGTTCCTGACGCTCCGGAGGCCGCGCTGCTCTTCACTGAGGTGTTGGCTCCTGACGCTCCGGAGGCCGCGCTGCTCTTCACTGAGGTGTTGGTTCCTGACGCTCCGGAGGCCGCGCTGCTCCTCACTGAGGTGTTGGCTCCTGACGCTCCGGAGGCCGCGCTGCTCCTCACTGAGGTGTTGGTTCCTGACGCTCCGGAGGCCGCGCTGCTCCTCACTGAGGTGTTGGTTCCTGACGCTCCGGAGGCCGCGCTGCTCTTCACTGAGGTGTTGGTTCCTGATGCTCCGGAGCCCCGTGCTTTCATTGAGGTGTGGGTTCCTGATGCTCCGGAGGCCCCGCTGCCCCTCCTGAGGTGCTGGGTCTGCGCTCCCAGGGGGCCTGCTCTTCACTGA
>JAODAL010060960.1:0-20595 GCA_025379985.1 Phyllomedusa bahiana | reverse complement strand
TGTTGGAAGAACCAAATAGCGTTATACCCCCCCTTGGAGCAAACCCAGTAGTGGATAGCTAAATCAAAGAAGAGTCAGACAAACCTAGGCGAAATAATCAGGAGAACTTCAGCAAACTCACCACCATGGCTAAAACAAACATACAAAAAATGGGACATTACTTACTCAAAAAACACCACCTTTTTGAGCTTTGTTCACAGCTTGATTGCTGGACTAAACTGAACCCAGAAGCTGGCAACTCTGGCCTTTATGCTAACTGGGAAAAAATTCACAGGGGCAGCTAATTGCAGAGCAAAAGCTCATACTGCCACTGCTAGGGGAACATTTAGATGAAAAACTGCATGCCAACTTGACACCTGTTCACACCAGCATGCAAAACAGCCATAGTATAATGCATGGGGAGATTGCACAAATGCAATAATACCAATAAAAAAACCCACTCACACACTCTCACTGCATGAGGGGGGTGATTGCTGGTACTACAATTGCATATAATAAGGCGATACAGAAGAATACGTTTCTGTATTTATGGCACCCTTCTGTATCGCCTTATTATATGCAATTGTAGTACCAGCAATCACCCCCCTCATGCAGTGAGAGTGTGTGAGTGGTTGTTTTATTGGGATTTTTGCATTTTGTGCAATCTCCCCATGCATTATACTGCGGCTTTTTTGCATGCTGGTGTGAACAGGTGTAAAGTTGGTTTTCAGTTTTTCATCTAATTGTTCCCCTAGCAGTGGGGGTATGTGGGCTTTTGCTCTGCAACTAGCTGCACCTGTGAATTTTTTCCCAGTTAGCATAAAGGCCAGAGTTGGTTAAGTTTAGTTCAGCAATCAAGTTGTGAACATGGGAAAAAAAATTATGGCTAAAACCAAATAAGGAAAATATAGTACAGTTCTTTTTTAAAGGTCCTTGGATACTGATGTTGAGTCTTGATTCAGGCTATGCTATTCAGTTCAGCGGCATGGAGTAAAAAAGCATAAGGAACAGTGTATTTTGTTATATTTACTATATGGTCCTATGGGGAATATATGGTATGCCACTGTATGCTTTCATTGGAGGTAAAGTGTATGGGGGAAAGTTTCCTCTTGACTTTACATAAAAGTGAATTAGTGTGTCTGTTTTTTTAAGTAAAGTATTTCCCATTTTTATGAGCTTACTGTTTTTTTTAAATGGCTAGTAAAGTTAGTGTACGGGCTCACAAGACAATAGAGACCTTTGACGTGGCTTGTGAGCTTGCCAATTTTGGCTACAATATACTGCATGATTGATATTTTTTCAGTATGTAGTGTTTTCCAGCAATATTACGGAGCAAGGATGTGAGTATTTTGTGTTTGGCAATTGAATAGTAGGTGTCATCAATTGGTTGTAAACCAGCATGGTGCAGAAAACATAACCATATAATCAGCACCCTATATAAGTCTTACTTATATGCAATTGTAATCCTGAAAAAAACCCCTTCATGGAAAAAAATTGGTAGGGGTTTTCATCAGTTTTTTTCACTCGAGAAAACTGTAATTGTGGTTTCTTGCAAACTGTGTGAACTGGTTCTTTTAAGGCTTTTTTATTTCAAGCATTGCCCCTTCTAAAATTGGGTGTGTGGCAATTTTCATTGCCTTGTGCAACATTCCCCATGACATAGTAATAAAAAATAATAAATTAATAAAATAATAATCTTTTTTTATAACCCAACATATTCCGCGCACTTTAAAATTTTTGGAGGGAAAAAGGTAAAAAATTACACTTTAAAAAGTATTTACAATAACCCAAAGAGGGCCTCCCGCAGACTTACAATTATTTGGGGGGTACGGGAGGCGAAGGGAAAAGTGCTAATTTACAATTTTCCAGCCATGTACATAAAAATGGGTTTTTTTTTTAAAAGACATGAAACCCGCCCCCCTCATAATTATTACAGTTAATGCCCAAAATGAGATATGCGCTGGGAGTGTGGGGGGAGGGGGTTTAGCATTAGGGGTTTTGTAGGCCAGAGTGAGAAATGTATTTTTAGGGCCTTTTTTAAAAAGAGAGTTCTGAGTGTGCCGATCGCCCGCGGTAGAGTTCAGAGAACGGTGCCCCGTGTGAAATCTTGGGACGGGGGATGGGGGTTCGGAGATTGTAAGGGGACCCCGATACCATCAGAAGCAAAGAAGCGGGTAGGGTGGTAGACAGAGATGAGGGAGGAGATGTAGGGAGGAGCAGCGTTATGGAGAGCTTTATGGGTGAGAGTGATGAGTTTATGGTGTATTCTATATTGGATAGGCAACCAGCGCAGTGACTGACACAGGGTAGAGGCATCAGTATAGCGGCTGGAAAGAAAGACAAGCCTGGCTGCTGCATTCAGGACAAATTGGAGAGGGGAGAGTTTGCACAGAGGGAGACCGATAAGCAGGGAGTTACAGTAGTAGAGACGAGAATGAATAAGAGCAACAATGAGAGTTTGAGTTGTTTCCAGAGTGAGAAAAGGACGGATTCTGGAGATGTTCTTGAGGTGCAGGTGACAGGAGCGGGCAAGGGATTGGATATAGGGGATGAAAGACAGATCGGAATCTAGTATAACCCCCAGACAGCGGGCCTGCTGCCTAGGAGTTATGGTGGTGCCACACACTGAGACAGAAATGGCCGGGTAAGGTCTGTTAGTAGATGGTAGAGGGTTATTATTGCCTATTACAGGGAAAGTTTTTTTCTCCTGCCATTGAGCTGTGAGCATGGTTATGTGTCTGTGTTTTTGACTTTACATATAGCTTAAAATTGTAATTTCAAACTATTTAGTTCATATAATTTATAGTATTCAAAGTAGAGTAAGCCTCTGAGGGAATCTCCATTTGACTATATACTGTAATGTGAAGATGACAATTTAGAGTTTTGTCATAAGTCCAATGATCAAACATTAAACATATCTTTTTTTATCTGTGCATTGTATGTCTTTGCATATGACTTCTTATGTTTAACTCTATAGAATCTAGAATCATCGTATTTAATAGTAGGCTTCTGTACTAGGATCTGGAATAATGTGTTAAACATGTTCAGGTTTTCAGGGTTTGCAGGTGTTGTGAGAGAACATTTTAGGTTTTAATCCACATCATATAAGACCTAGCTGACTTTGAATAAAGGACACTTTGAACCAGAAAAGTAAAAGGAGGCATCACTGTATTTATGGAAGTATTTTACACAAGTTACAGAAGTAAGAATTTGCTATGTGTTACTTGCTAACAGTTAGGGTCTGTTCCTTCAGATTAGAAATTCTATGTCAAGCTAAGGAAACTTCGGAAACCAGCAGAAGATGTTTACAAGCGGATGCAAACTTCGTCCTCACTGACATTACTGTAACTTATTTTACATAATGTACCCTTATATGACGAAAAAAAATTCAAAGTATTTTAAAAGTTTGCTCCCTCAAATGGTTTCACCAAGATGTTTTTCTTGAGGGCTTCACAGGGATATATCAGATGAAGTTAAAAAGGAAAATATTTTGCAAGCTGTCTGAATGGGACAGAGGTTTGTGGAGGCAGGAAACCAAAGATTAGGACTTCCTGTTAGAGATCTGAGAGCAGAAAATAGGACAATTCTATATGTTCACTCAACATCAAGCAGAGAGGGTGTGTGTCTGCTAGAGACTCGACATTTATAGAGCAAAAATATTTAACCATAACTTTACTAGAAACAAACAGTTTTATGTTTTCTTTTACTTGTAGAGCATAGTAGACAGAAGCACACTAGTTGTTATAGGCATGAATAAGAAAATGTTATCCTAGTATATTGGGACATAATAGAGAGCTTCTCTAATGGCTAGGAATAGAATTTGTACACTTCTCAAAATCATATGTGATCAGTATAGATTATGGTCTGAAAATTTTAAGGTCTGAAATATAGCAATGCCAGTGATCCACCTGCAGAGCAATGTATAAAATATGTATCGAGAACCAGCCTGTTGCTTCAAAGTCACCAAAGTGAAAAAACATGGGGCCTTACAGGAGTTGCCAACCAATTGGTCAAAGTATATAGTTACATAGTTTGTAAGGTTGAAAAAAAAGACAGACGTTCATCCAGTTCAGCCTATTGTATAGCACAATTCCCAAGTGTTGATCCAAAGGAATGCAAATAACCCCATCAGGTAGTCAATTGTCCTCATTTTAGGGAAACAAATCCTACTAATGTAGGGCCTTCCACCCATAAATAAGGGGTCTTTTTTTTTTCCTTAGCTTAGACAGCAGCCATTGCTTATACATAGTTACATAGTATGTAAGACTGAAAAAAGACAGACGTCCATCCAGTTCAGTCTATTGTGCTAAAGTGTTGATTCAGAGGAAGGCAAAAAACCCCCATGAGGTAGAAGCCAATTGTCCTCATTTTAGGGGAAAAAAAATCCTTCCCAACGCCAGTCTGGCAATCAGAAGAAATCCCTGGACCAACGACCCTTCTCCAGAATCCTAGTCACTATAACTTGTTATATTATAATACTCTAGACATGCATTCAGACCCCTTTTGAACTTTATTAGTGAATTTACCATGACAAGTTCCTCTGGCAGAGAGTTCCACAGTCTCACTGCTCTTACAGTAAAGAATCCCTTTCTATGTTAATATAGAACTTTCTTTCCTCAAGACTTAGAGGATGCCCCTTTGTTCTGGATACAGTTATGGGTATAAATAGATATTGAGAGAGATCTCTATATTGACATTTAATATATTTAAATATATTTAATATGTCCCCCAAAGCCATTTTTTCTCTAAACTAAATAACCCCAATCTTGCTAATCATTCTGGACATTGTCCTTTTATTACTTTTGTTGCTCGCCTTTGAACCTATTCAAGCTCTACAATGTCTTTCCTGTGTACTGGTGCCCAAAATTGTACACAATATTCCATGTGTGGTCTGACCAGTGACTTGTATAATGGGAGAATGATGTCCTCATTGTGTGCATCTATGCCCCTTTCAATATACCCCAGAATCCTGTTTGCCTTGGCAGCTGCTGCATGACACTGGCTGCTACAATTAAGTTTACTGTCCACCCGGATTCCCAAGTCCTTCTCTATTACACTTTTTCCCAGCGTTTTTCTGTTTAACAGGTAACCGTGGAATGGATTTTTCTTTCCCATGTGTATAACCTTGCATTTATCACTTTTCCCAGGCCTCCAACTTATCCAGATCCCTTTGTAATAAAACATTTTCCTCTATTGTGTTGATTACTTTACAGAGCTTAGTATCATCTGCAAAGATTAATATTCTGAATTTATTAAAGTGAACAGGGCCCAATAGTGACCTCTGTGTTACCCCACTAGTAATGTGAATCCAATCTGAGTATGTACCATTAAGCAACACCCTATTGTTTTCTATCACTGAGCCAGTTACTTACCAACTTGCAAAAATTTTCCCGTAGTCCAAGCATTCTCATTTTACTTAACAACCTATAATATGGCAAAAAATCAAAAGAACACACAAAGATATATATGTAGTAGTTGTTTACCCTCCTGGAAACAGCATTGTTGCGTGTTGTAGTTAAATAAGCATAATATGTCAACATTTACCCTTTCAGTCTACTGTTTACCAGTAAAATACATTTTCATTAATTTGGTTCTGTTTCTATTAGAAAATTAGGTTATCAAAACCTGGTCGGATTTATCATAGGTAATTTGAAATGCCCTGTTAATGTTACGCAACAGCAAAGCCAATAAAAATAATGCCACAACACAATGCTGCCAACCCCGTGTTTCACAGTTGGGATGGTGTTCTTAGGTTTTCAAGCTTCTCCCTTTTTTTTCCAAACGTAACAATGGTCATTATGGTCCAACAGTTAAATTTTAGTTTCGTCAGACCACAGGACATGTCTCCAAAAATGTAGGTCTTTGTTCCAGTGTGTATTTGCAAACATTAATCTGGCTTCTACAGTATATGTTTCTTTTGGAGTAATGTCTTCTTCCTGGCAGATTGACCTTTCAGCCCATGTTGATACAGTACTCGTTTCACTGTGGATAATGACACAATCTTACCTGCTTCCACCATCATTTTCACAAGGTCTTTTGCTTTTGTTCTTGGGTTGATATGCACATGTTGGACCAAAGCACATTCATCTCTGAGACACAGAACCTGACTCCTTCCTGAGCGGAATGATGCCTGTAAATTCCCCTCTTGTTAGTACTTGCGTATAATTGTTAGTACAGATAAAGGGCACCTTCAGATATCAGGAATTTGCACCCAAGGATGATCCAGGCTTGTGCAAGTCTACATTTCTCTTCCTAATACCTTAGATGTTATACACAGAAGCAGTGTGTTTCTGTTGTGAATTAAAATATATCCACAGGTTTGTCTCAGGACCTGTCCTGTCCTGAATCATGCAGATAACCCATTGGTTTGAATGGGCATTGTGTAATGCTCCATTTCTCCTGTGGTGAATCTGTAGGGAAATTGAACACTTAAAGGGGTTGTTTCACTACATTGATTCATCTTACCTCAGTCCTGTTTTCTTTGTTTCATTTTGAATGTGTTTACTGGCTTCCACTAGGCTGCAGTAAAAGCCAGGTCTGTAGCTATAGCAACTAGTGCTGTCAGCCTATCAGGATGGATCAAACAGGTCTGTAGCTATAGCGACCTAAGGATCTGATGCAGCCCATACAAGAGGGGATATCTAGAAATAGGTAGGACACTAATGGACCTATACTGCGAAGTGATTTGTTTTTGCTTAAAAAGCAATCTTTGTAGTGAGACAACCCCTTTAAGGGAATATGTTTAAAAAAAAACCCATAGCAACCAATCAGAGCTCCCCTTTAATTTTTTCAGACCACTAAATGAAATAAAAGGGGAGCTCTTATTGGTTGCCATAGGACGCAAATAAAGTTTTAGACCTAGACATTTAATAGACAAGCCCTTAATACCAATTTTTTACAAATTACAGCTGATGACTTTGGATCCCTGACTTGGAACACTTTTTATTTGCCTATTATCAAGAGTCCCAGAGATATAGTCAAAAATGGAAAACCTTTTTAACCCCTTAAGCCGAACGGCTGAAAAGATCTTAATGACCGCCACATTTTTTTTTTAGTTTTTGCCTCTTTGTGTTTCAACAGTTGTTTTATATATTTTCAATGACGCAGTTGTATGAGGCCTCGTTTTATTCGGGACAAGTTGTAATTTTTGGGGAAATAGATTAAGTTCACATATAAATTGTTGCAGATTTTTTTTTCCAATTTTTTTTGTTTTTTTTAAACTATTTTTACACTATTCACATTTCACACTTAACTTGCTAGATTAATTATATGGGTTATAACCAGTGTCGGACTGGGGGGTCTGGGGCCCACAGGGGAGTTGATCTTGGGGGCCCACCCTACTGTACATGAAAATTTTACCGGCCTCTCGGACATAAACGCACCCATTTTACCACATAATACAGTGTGCAAAACAGAACTGTATTGTGTAGTACAATAGCAAGTGAGTCACATATCTGTATCTCACACATATATCAGTCTAACATATCATAGACACAGGGCTAATTAGCTCTATCCATATCCCCTCCACCCACATACAATATCCCCCTCCATCCACATACAATATCCCCCTCCACCCACATACAATATCCCCCTCCAATAGTCCACATACAATATCCCCTCCACCCGCATACAATATCCTCCTCCACCCACATACAATATCCCCCTCCACCCACATACAATATCCCCCTCCACCCACATACAATATCCCCCTCCACCCACATACAATATCCCCCACCAATAGTCCACATACAATATCCCCCTCCACCCACATACAATATCCCCCTCCACCCACATACAATATCCCCCTCCACCCACATACAATATCCCCCTCCACCCACATACAATACCCCCCTCCACCCACATACAATATCCCCTCCACCCACATACAATATCCCCCTCCACCCACATACAATATCCCCCTCCACCCACATACAATATCCCCCTCCACCCACATACAATAACCCCCTCCACCCACATACAATATCCCCCTCCACCCACATACAATATCCTCCTCCACCCACATACAATATCCTCCTCCACGTTTCCCTTGGTCACGCACCTCACCACCTTCTAAAATAAACACCAGCAGGAAAGTATAAGTGTAACTCCTATCACAGGGTCAATCAGGGACACATGTACGCTGGCATTATACCGGCACCAATATAACCTACAACACCGCCATATAGAGACCATATAGAGGTCAGACACCAGCTCAGGTATAACCTACAACACCGCCATATAGAGACCACATAGAGGTCAGACACCAGCTCAGGTATAACCTACAACACCACTGTATAGAGACCCCATAGAGGTCAGACATCAGCTCAGGTCACATCACATTACAGTGAATACAGCACTGATCCAGTAAAGAAGTAAAATAACCCCTGAAATCAGGGACTCACCGGAGATGTCATATCTGATGAGTCGTTCTCTTCTCTTATGATCCGTTCTTATTCCCTTTTCTTCTGCATCCGTTCCACACCGCCATGATGACTTGTCCCGGACACAGCTCATCCCTGCAGAAATTACACACAAATATCTTAGAATCCTTAATTTTCCAGCACCTCTTTATCTATTCCCACCTCTGTACAAACTTCCCAGGGGTGGGAGAGCGGGTACAAGCCATAACTTAGAGGCCTAGTATCCTAAGGGGTTGGAGGGTGGGGAGAGGGCTAACCCCCTGAAGATTATGCTACAACTATGGGCTGCTGCCCTCTCAATTATATTACCAGGTAGGTAGACAAGACCCTAGGTAGGTAGGCAAATAGGCAAGGCCCCAGTCTGTAGGTAGGTGGTTTCTCCCAGTTAGGTAAGCTGTAGGTAGTTAGGGTCCCCTTTATATAGGCTGCAAGCAGTTAGGGACCCCCTTTAGGTAGTATACAGGCAGTTAGGGCTTCCCATGAAGTAGTATACAGGCAGTTAAGGCCTCCTTTAGGTAGTTTGCAGGCAGTTAGGGGTCTCCTTTAGGTAGTATACAGGTAGTTAGGGGCCTCCTTTAGCTAGTGTGCAGGAAGTCATGCCCCCCTCCACCCCTCTGGCTACTGTGTAGGTAGTCAGGGTCCCTTTAGTATTTAGGTAGCCAGGGCCCCCTTTGTAGTCAGGGCCCCCCTGTAGGTAGTCAGGGCCCCCCTGTAGGTAGTCAGGGTCCCCTTGTAGCCAGGGCCCCCCCTTAGGTAGCCAGGGCCCCCCCTTGTAGTCAGGGCCCCCTTTTAGGTAGCCAGGGCCCCCCTTTGTAGCCAGGGCCCCCTGTAGGTAGCCAGGGCCCCCTTTGTAGTCAGGGCCCCCTGTAGGTAGCCAGGGACCCCGTATAGTCAGGGACCCCTTGTAGTCAGGGCCCCTTTTGTAATCAGGGCCCTCTTTGTAGCCAGGGCCCCCCCTTGTAGCCAGGGCCCCCTTTTAGGTAGCCAGGGCCCCCCTTGTAGTCAGGGGCCCCCTTGTAGCCAGGGCACCCTTTAGGTAGCCAGGGCCCCCCTTTAGGTAGCCATGGGCCCCCTTGTAGTCAGGGGCCCCCTTGTAGCCAGGGCACCCTTTAGGTAGCCAGGGCCCCCCTTTAGGTAGCCATGGGCCCCCTTGTAGTCAGGGGTCCCCTTGTAGTCAGGGGCCCCCTTGTAGTCAGGGCTCCTTTTGTACTCAGGGCCCCTTTTGTAGTCAGGGCCCCCCTTGTAGCCAGGGCCCCCCCTTGTAGTCAGGGCCCCCCCTTGTAGCCAGGGCCCAGTTTTAGGTAGCCAGGACCCCCCTTGTAGTCAGGGGCCCCTGTAGGTAGTCAAGGGCCCCCTGTAGGTAGTCAGGGGCCCCCTATAGGTAGCCAGGGACCCCTAGGTATCCAGGGACCCCTTGTAGTCAGGGCCCCTTTTGCAGTCAGGGCCCCTTTTGCAGCCAGGGCCCCCTTGTAGCCAGGGACCCCCTTGTAGCCAGGGACCCCCTTTGTAGCCAGGGACCCCTTTTAGGTAGCCAGGGCCCCCCTTGTAGACAGGGGCCCCCTGTAGGTAGCCAGGGCCCCCTAGGAAGCCAGGGACCCCCTGTAGTCGGGGGCCCCCCTTATAGCCAGGGACCACCCTTGTAGCCAGGGACCCCCTGTAGTCAGGGACCCCCCTCTGTAGTCAGGGACCCCCCTCTGTAGTCAGGACCCCCCTCTGTAGCCAGGGACACCCTGTAGTCAGAGCCCCCCTGTAGTCAGGGCCCCCCTGTAGTCAGGGCCCCACTTTGTAGCCAGGGCCCCACCCCTTGTAGTCAGGGACCCCCTTGTAGTCTGGGCCCCCCCTTGTAGCCAGGGCCCCCCTTGTTGTCAGGGACCCCCTTGTAGTCAGGGCCCCCCCTTGCAGTCAGGGCTCCCCCTTGTAGCCAGGCCCTCTCCCCTTGTAGCCAGCCCCCCCCCCCCTTGTAGCCAGGGCCCCCCTTGTAGCCAGTTAAAAAAACAAAACAAAAAACAACAAACAGCCACTTACCTGGCTCGGGCTCCTGCTCCGGCCGCTCCGAGGCTCCGTACTGCCGCCCTGCATAGGCGGCGGTGAAGTGACGTCACCCGCGCCGTCTACGTCAGCAGTAGGGGCCGGCGCCCGGCAGGCTGAAGGCCTAACGCCTTCAGCCTGCCAGGGACATCAGCGGAGCACAGCGCTAGTGGCGCTGTGCTCCGCTGACACCGCGCAGCCCCGGGAGTCGGGGACATTAGTCCCCAGCTACCGGGCCGGTCTCTGAGCGCTCGGGACGCAGGTCCCGGGCGCACAGGGACCGGATACGCGGACGGGCCCCGGGGAGCAGCGGCACTGCCTCCGGGGCCCACAGCGGCTCGGGGGGCCCACCGGGGGATCCCCGGTCCCCCGGCGGCCCAGTCCGAGCCTAGTTATAACAGTCGTGTGGATACCTAATATGTGTGGGTTTTTGTGTGTGTGTAATGTATGCACAATTATATTTTGTTAAATATTTATTTTTATTCTATTATTTTTTCTACACTTTGTTTTTCACTTGTTTTTTTAAATCCCATGAAGGGATAACTGTTTTACTTTATTTTTTTACACTTAGTAATGTATCATTACATTATAATCTGTGTCAGTTTGAGACAGGTTTCGATAGGGGCAGCACACAGTGTGCCCTGATTGCTGTTTTTTTACATAGACAGCCCCGTGCCTACTCTAGATCCCCAGGGCTGATTGTGCAGCCATTCCCCGGGCTCTGTCAGGTCACTGGGAGTCCTGATCACCTAAGGCTATGTTCACACGGTGTATTTGCAGGGCGTAATTACGCCCCGCAATTACGCCGTGTGGACGGGGGCGGGGCGGGAGCGGGGGAGTGAGCGGGGGGCCGGCACTTCGCCGGCCCATAGACAATCACTGCTAGCGGCGCGTATACGCCGCTAGAAAGTGACATGTCAATTATCTCCCCGCCCGGCGGCTTCGCCGAGCAGGGAGAGGAGACGTAATCCATAGTTCTCTATGAGAACTGTGAATTACCGTAATGAATGGGCCGTTTTCGGCCCGTAATTGGCGCACTTCGGCGCGTAATTACGGACCGAAATACGGCCCATTTTAAGCCGTGTGAACATAGCCTAACAGAGCAGGGGAAAGCCCTTTGATTATCCTGCTGTCACAAACCGCGGCAATCAAACGGATAAGTGCCGGGAGCGGAGGTCTCCCCCACTCCCTGGCGCCTGCAGAGGCTGTTCTGGGAACAGGACTTTGAATTACAGTCCTGTTCTTAGCGCTGCTGCGGCGCCGGGAGCCGCAAACACCGATGTCTGCTGCAGACGAACGACCTGCAATGCCTGACGCCTAAAGACAGCAGGCGGTCGTTAACAGGTTAAGGACCACTGAGGATATTCATAGAAGACAAACAAAACTGGCTAATGTGAAGTTTCAGAATTTTTTTCACTACATCTGCTCTTTCAGTTCGAATTCTAACTCACTAGAGAAACATATGCAACTGGTAAATCATATTGTATGTGTGAGAAAAAAAAAACCAGTATTTTACGGCTTTGTACTACATTTACTGATCTGAGAAAGACAATGTTACAACTTACGTAGTCTATAAAGCAAAACACAACTCCTGTGCAATACCCATTACAATAAGGTTTAACTACCAAGTTAGTTTTGTGTCTCATAAAGAAGAACCCAGGATTAAATCAAGATGTTCTAAGTAAATTTCCTTGGAGAATTGTGGCAGACCTCTGTGCTAAATAAAGATTTGGGGCAGACAGGTCAAGACAAAACACTATTATCTTCTGCCAAGATTTGAGACTAGACATCATGAAGATTCTGAAAAATATCATAAAAAACATAGGGAAGTATGCACTTCACAAAATGTATGCCTTATGTCCAACATGTTTCATACTACTGGCTCCAAACTGTCATCACAAGCAGTAGATATGATCCTGTTTTTACACCCCAAAATAAAGACCCTAGCTCAAACCCTCTAACCTAGTGTAGACCACCGACCAGTCTACTTAAACTAAATCAGATCTTATATCAGGCCCCCTAAACAAATATAGATGCAAAAATAAATATAGATCCCAAAAAAAGGATATAAGCCCCAGGCCAGACACATTAAATAAATTCAAACTCAAGACTATAAACTATACCTCCTAAATACAGCAACAGGCTGACTCTTTACTTAAAGGGGTTGTCTCGCTACAATGATTGGGTTTTAATTTAAAGATCTTTAAAAAACAAGCAGCTTTGCAATATATGTTCATTACAAATGTCCTACTGATTTTGAGCTAGCCCTGTTAGTATTACTACATCAGCTCCTCAAATTTCTATAGCAGCCGACCTGTTGATCCTTATCTTACTGGCTGTCAGGTCTGAATGACTCATCACCTTTGAAGACAGGTCGGAGCAGAGAGCCCCTCCCGCACAGAATGCTTCTGGAGGGGGAGGAGGACTCTGGCGTCTGTGTCCTTACTGCCTGGATTAACCCTGTGTGTGCCTGCTTCCTCCTGCTCTCTACACAGATAGATGTGACAGCAGTGACCCTGTCTGTTACTATAATCATGATATGTCTTTGGAACTGTGACTATACTAATACTATAGAGATCAGGGGGCATGTGAATACTTTATGTTCTCCAGTATTAGTGAGACATCCTGAGTATAGTAACACTGCCCTTGTTGTTGCTGGAGATGTGGAGACTTGTAAGCTAAGCAGGGGATATAGGAACACTTGCATCCCCTCTGCTCTATTAGCACACCACTTCACCTTCCTCTCTACACTCATAGATCAGCCCTCTCCTGCAACAGACCTAGGCAGGCACACACAGGGTGAACTCTGAGAGCAAACCCCCTCCCCCCCCCCTGTATAGAAGTTACGTAGCTGCCAATGTGCTGATGGGAGGGGGGAGAGGGAGCAGAAGAGACAGACCAAGAAGCACGCCCCTCAGTTCAACTTACCAGGGACACTGACAGGCTGAAAGCTCGTAATGAGACAACTCCTTTAAAGGAAACCTGTCACAGTCAACACGCTATCTAATCTGCTAGCAACATGTTATAAAGCAGGATGAGCTGAACAGATTTATATATTTTTTTAATGGGGAAATATTCAGTAAAAATTTCAATTCATTCATTTAAATTTCTGCATTTTTTTTTAAATTAGTGTCCAATGGGTGGTATATTCAATGAGTGACAGCTATCTCTGTATGCAGTCTCATGCAAGCAAGGCTGTCAGTCAATGATAAGACCACCCACTGGACTCCTTAACTAAAACTATGCAGAAACTTAAATGAATGAATGAATGAATTATGATTGTTACTGATTTTTTCCCCATAAACTACAATCTGCTGGGCTTTGCCTGCTCTATAACTTGCTGCCAGCAGATCAGATAGCATGTTCAACGTCACAGGTTCCTTTTAACTATTGTTTCTCCATTTCATTAGATTACCTTCAATATGACTGTAGAAAATTTCCTTGTTGTGAAAATTCTGAGAACTAGGGATCTTTTTCAGTTAAACCAACTACAAAGAAGGAAGCTGCACATGTCAGATGGTTTATGCTGCCTTACTGGAGAGCAGAGAGAGAGAGAGAAGCTGAACTTTGTGATGTACAGGTTTATAAGATGTGGAACAGCATTCCTGATAAAAAAACAGAGTAAATCCAGACAGGACACTTAGGAGAGACAGTGAAAGATCTGCTTATCTCACCTACCGTATATACAGAGATTGAGAGTTTTCTTCATTTTGCTTTGTGCTTGCACTTGTACAGGGAAAGCTTTCAATCACTGTGGGTGGGATAAGCAAGGTTCTCATTGTCTCTTCTATGAGTCTTGTTATGACTAATTTAGTTTTTTTCTCCAAATCATAGCATAAACCTTTCTATAGGTTCTCTTTTAATAAGTTACCACTAGTTGTATAGAGATTAGTTGTATAGAGATTAAGTACTGTTTGAAAGTGAGAATCATTTTATACAATTGTAGGTTTTCAATTTTCGGCATGGGAACTGGACTGCTGTTGTCTCAAGGAAAGGCTAAGCCTTCTTGCTTACCCAGTTTGGTAGTTTTGGGATACAACTGATGATGCAGGTGATGAACTTACTCCAATGATAAAATTAAAAAGAAATGAAGGAGGTTTGAAGAGAATGTTGGCTAAAGAGCTGTACTAACAATCTTCAAAATGCAAGGACGCCCCCCAAAGTAATGGAACTCTATGTAGAAATTGTGGCTAATTCTGGTAACTGTGCCTTTACCCAGATAACTGCTAAATGTCAACTCCTTGGTCCACTTTTACTATTGCTGTCTACAGCTTTGTCCACACGAGCAATATTTCAAGTCGGAATCCACGCAGATTCTGTCTTACTAAAACCAAAAGTAAACCATTCCCATAAACCTCAATAGAGAATATGCCTTGTAGTTTATACAACGCGTATTACTGGAGGTCAGTTTTTAACTGTTTAAAATTAAGAACATGTTCATTGTTTGATTATTTTCCACATGGAATTACATGGAAATGTACTATTGGTGTTAATGGGGTTGGTCAAAAACCTTTTGTAAGATGCACCCAAAACATTTATATGTGATTTTTAACGTGAATCCGCATCCAATGCCACATACATTGGACTCTTCTCTCATTGCACACCATGAGTAAATTAAAATGACCCTAAATCCACATGAAGTAATGTGAAATACTGAAAACCACATTATCCAATGTGGTTTTCAAGAGCAGATCCCACTCACCATGTGGACATACCCTAGATGGACAGTCTATAAGTCTCCAGATTAATCTTAGTGGCTCAGGTTGCTTAATAACTTTGGCATCTTTAGACTTGACTAGCTTTTTTTAGACAACTATTAGCTGTCTTACTTTCTATGCAAGAAATTTAGCAAATTTTTTGAACAGTTTTTGGTGCATGTTTCAGAGTGTTTCCATGGCCACTCCCCCACTAAGCTACACTCTTTTTCCGCTTAGCCATGCCCTACGTGAGAGAAGTCCCAAAAGGGGTTATAATGTCCATAATAATTGTGCCTGTGACACACTGCCACATGTTATGCCAAAATTGCCCTAATAATAACTTGTAATGCTCTGCAATTTAAACTAAATTATCTATACTGTATGTAAATTTAACTGAGAGAAAAAACTGGCACAATTTTGACATAATCATTTTGGGTGGAGCAGATTTAAGGCATGTATAGATAATATTTCTTCTGCCGTTGCTGGATGACACCTGGGAACTACAGGCTAAAATCTCCACAATGAATATGTGTATACATGTGAAATTATACAATAATGTGGAATTAGGCATACAGGCCTCATGTTTGGAAATAAAGACAAACCAAGGTCCTGCAAACTACCTACCCTACCGTATTGTTTGTTTTATATTGATCAGTTTGCTTGTGCCTTATCCATCAAAACGTGGGAGCTATGCATTGCTGCTAATGCTAAAACCATTTGGGTACCACATTAGCGTGTAATGTTGTCCTATTTTGTCAAGTTCGGGAGTCTTTGAACAATATAAGATTGTCTTCATTGTTGGATTTTTTTTTTAGCAGTGAGACCTGAGCAGGCACGAATTGGCAATTTGCCTGACCGGGCAGGCTCCTTCACATCTGGGCTGTCAGCTCTATCCCTCTTTTTTTGGATACTATATGCTGGCACTCCTTTTACCTTATTTTAATAGTTGAACAGCGCCACTGTGGAGGAACGCCAGGCTGCTAGGTGTTGGTGACGTGGGCTGACAGGCATAAGAGCAACGCAGACAGTCAAAAATGATAAGATGCGTGGCCATGTCCACTGTGGCATGCAGCTGCAACAGCCCGCTTCATACCTCAGTGTCAGTACTGGCAGCATCAGGCTGCCAGTACTGATATGAACAAGAAGAGGCCCATTGCCATGGCCGTTGCTCAAACTGACAGCAGCGCTGAAGATTCCTATTAATGGGGACGGATGCCAGGTAGCTCAGCACACACACAGAAGAGCACTGGCTGCCTGGTTCCACCTTCCAAGTCCTCTAGCCTCACAAGGTGAAGACCAATGCCTGCCTGTCCCCACCTCCCCAGTCACCCAGCTCTTTACAGTGCAGACAGAATGCAAGATGATGACTCCTGTGGGTTCTCCTTCATGAAAAAGACTGGTAAGTAGGTTTCTACTTGTCTGCTCCCTTGGGCCTTGCCAGCCTGCCTACATACCTCATTGAGACCTTGCCCACTTATCTCCCTAGCTTGGGCCTTGCCAGCCAGCCTACATAACTTATTAGGGCATTGCCTGCCTACCTACTTCCCTTGGACCTTGCCAGTCTGACTATGTAATTCACTAGGAATAATGAGATTGAGGACGTCAGCATAAAAAGGCTTCTTTAATGAAGATTCAAGACAGGGGCGTCGCTAGGCTGTTTTATTTGGGGCTCGGGCCCCGAATAAAACTCCCTGTGCCCCGAGTCTCCCGGGCTTCAGGCCGCTGCCGTGGGCTTGGAGCACCGACTGGCCCTTTAGCTGCATGTGCGTCCGCTGGACGCACATGCAGCTGCGGGCTTCTGCGGAGCAGAGAGCGAGCGCTCCCTGCTCCGCAGACAGTGTCGGACCGGCTCTGGGTCCGACACTGCGGGGCCGCCGGGTCCTCACAGCGCTGAGGACCCGCCGCGGCCCCATGCGGCTCAGCTGGCAGTGGCGCGATTAAGTGAGGTCATTGCGCCGCTGCCTCTCCTCGGGCACACAGCGCGTCATAGGCCGTGCGCCCGAGGAGCTGCCGGAGGAGCGCGGCTGAAGAGGACAGAGCGCTCGCCGGGGGAGTTAAGGTGAGTATGAATGTTGTTATTTTTAAAGCGTTTACCTGCCTCAGTGCCCCCATATACTGCCTGTGCCCCTATAATGCCTGCCTGTGGCCCCCATATCCCTGCCTGTGCCCCTATAATGCCTGCCTGTGGCCCCCATATGCTGCCTGTGGCCCCCATATCCCTGCCTGTGGCCCCCATATCCCTGCCTGTGGCCCCCATATCCCTGCCTGTGCCCCTATAATGCCTGCCTGTGGCCCCCATATGCTGCCTGTGGCCCCCATATCCCTGCCTGTGGCCCCCATATCCCTGCCTGTGCCCCTATAATGCCTGACTGTGCCCCCCATATACTGCCTGTGGCCCCCATATCCCTGCCTGTGGCCCCCATATGCTGCCTGTGGCCCCCATATACTGCCTCAGTGCCCCTATATTCTGCCTCAGTGCCGCTATATACCTTCTTGTAGCCCCTATATACTGCCTCAGTGCCCCCATATACTGCCTGTGGCCCCATATACTGCCTCAGTGCCCCCATATACTGCCTGTCCCCCCCATATTCCTGCCTGTGCCCCCCTATATACTGCCTGTGGCCCCTATATACCTGCCTGTGGCCCCATATACCTGCCTGTGGCCCCATATACTGCTTCAGTGCCCCTATATACCAAACTGAGGGGACTTATATACCTATAATTAAGGAGTTTCTGGAAATGTGAGGATTCTAAGATATTTGTGTCCAAATCCTCAGGAACGAGTATTGGCCGGGAGCAATCAGCATGAAGGTGTGAATCGGATGGAGAAGAGAAGGGAAGGTGAACGACGCTGATCCGAAAAGATGTCTCTGGTGAGTCACTAAATGTAACTGCAGTGTAATCACTTATATGTCTGCAGAGCGTCTACATACAACTAGTAACTACCACTATATGGTCACTGTATGGCGGTGGTATATGTCTTCAGAGCCTGTGTACAGCTGATAGTCACATGTGGGGTCTGGCAGGATTATTTGATCCTTAAGTAGTAATAGTTTTGGGTCTTGGTTTTGTAGGAGGGTTTTAGTAACAATCACTTGTCTGGTAGATTTGCTCCATGTATCGGTGTATGTTTTGGTGACTGTTTAGGGGTATTGTCATATGAAGGTGAGAAGTTCTGAAAAAGTAAATTTGTCATTGGTGATTTTTACTGTACAGTGACTGCTGAGGAGATGGACGGGATCTGTGTGGGATGTGCAGAAAATTAGTGACAGGAACACAAGGTTTTTCCTGTAAAAAAACATCCACAGTTCACAATGAGGCGTGAAAAATGTCGTGTGAACCCAGCCCTACCCAGAAAAACACAAAGGGCCCGAGCCCCGGATGTTTTAGGACCCTAGCAACGCCCCTGAATCAAGAGTACAAACAAGTGCAACGTTTTCGCATGCTTGAAAAAGGCTCTGTAACTATTTTTTGAGCCGAAACGTTGCACTTGTTCGTACTCTTGATTCTTCATTAAAGAAGCCTTTTTTATGCTGACGTCCTCAATCTCATCTTTTCGTGGTTATTGGAAGTGAGGTTTTGGCTGCCTCACCTAGGGATGTTTGATGCATTTGGCTTCCTTGGTTACTAGCATATAGGACCTCATGCTGGCCCAATTTTTTGTTATTTGCTATTATGTAATTCACTGGGGCATTTCCCAGTGTCTACTTACCTAACCGGGGCCTTACCCACCTACCTACCTCCCTGGACCTTGCTAGCCTTCCTTTGCACCTTACTGAGTCCTTGCCCACCTACCTACCTCATTTGGGCCTTGCCAGCCTGCGTACATACCTTATTGGGTCCTTGCTCGCCTACCTACCCCCCTTTGGGCCTTGTCAGCCTGCCTATGTACCTTACTGGGGCCTTTTCCACCTACCATCTCTCTGGACCTTGCCAGCCTTCTCTACATACCTCACTGGTGCCTTGCCTGCTTTACCTATTTCCCAAACTGGACCTTGCCAGCCCTCCCTAAATACCTTACTGTGGCCTTACCTGCCTACCTATCTCCCTTGGGCCTTGCCAGCCTGTCTAAGTACTTTACTGGAGCCTTGCTTGCCTATCGACCTCCCTTGGGCCTTGCTTAAGATGACCAAAATTTTTAGGAGCGAAAGAGGGACATGCACCTCACCAAAATTTGCATAGACCCCACGCTATCTAAAACATGATAGGCATCGCCCACTTCACCTAACAGTGTTTAAAAGCTCTGGGAAAAAAAAGAGGGTTTTGGCGCATAGCAAATGTGGTGCCAATATTCAAAAAGGGGTCAAAAAGTGATCCAGGAAACAATAAACCGTAAGTTTAACCTCTGTTGTAGGTAAAATGTTTGAAGGTTTTCTCAGAGATGCTATCCTGGAGTAGCTCACTGAAAATAAATGTATAAACGCCGTTCCAGCATGGTTTAATAAGGATCGGTCCTGTCCAGACTAATCTCATCAGCTTCTATGAGGACGTTAGTTCTTAGACTGGATCGGGGTGAGGCACTGGATGTCATATATCTGATTTTTCTAAAGCATTTGATACGGTGCCACATAAAAGGTTGTTTAAATAAAATGAGAATGCTTGGACTGGAGGGAAAAAGTGTACAAGTGGTAAGCAACTGGCTCACTGATAAAAAACAAAGGGTGCATACTCAGACTGGATCCCTGTTACTAGTGGGATACCACAGGGCTCAGTATTGGGCCCTATGCACTTTGACATTTTCATAAATGATCTTCACAGTAGAATACGATCTTTGGCAGACGATACTAAGCTCTAAAGTAATCAACCCCAATAGAGGGATAATGGTTGTTATTACAAAGGGTTCTGGATAAGTTTGGAGGCCTGGGCAGAGAAATGGCAGATGAGGTTTAATACAGATAAATGCAAGGTTATGCACTTTGGGGGGGAAAAATCCATTACATGACTACAAGTTAAATGGAAAAAGGCTGGGTAAAAGTGACGTGGAGAAGGACTTGGGAATCCTGGTGGACAGTTAACTTAATTTTAACACCAGCGTCACAGCAGCTGCCAAGGCAAATAGGATTATGGGGTGCATTAAAAGGGGCATAGATGCACATGATGAGAACATTATTCTCTCATTATACAAGTCGCTGGTTAGACCACACATAGAATATTGTGTATAGTTCAGTTTTGGGCACCAGTGCACAGGAAAGACATTGTAGAGCTTGAACAGGTACACAGGCGGGCAACAAAAATACTAAAAGGACTGGGTGGACTACAATACCCATAATTATTAGCAGGGTTAGGGTTATTTCTTTTAGAGAAAAGACGGCTTCGGGGGGACATAATACGTTAAAGGTCAATATAGTGATCTCGCTCAAAATTTATTTATACCCAGGACTGTATCTAGAACAAGAGGGCATCCTCTACGTCTTGAGGAATGAAAGTTTCTACATAAACATAGAAAGGGATTTTTTTTACTGTTAGAGCAG
>JAODAL010060959.1:0-20595 GCA_025379985.1 Phyllomedusa bahiana | reverse complement strand
TTTTATTTTTAAAAAGGGTTATTTTTGGGAAAGGGGTTTAGAGTAGGGTTAAAGATAGGGTTGGGTTGTGTTTGGTTGTTGTTGGTCTTTGTAATGGGGTGGGTTGGGAGGGTTAGGGTTTGAGGGGGGGGGGGGTTTGGGTTAAAGGGGGTTTTAGGATAGGTAAAGGGTTTTTGGTAGGGTTTTTTGGGTTTGGGGGTGGGGTTAGATGGGTTGGGGTTAAGAGGTTAGGGTTAGGGAAAAAAGGGGGGTTTAATTTGGGTTTTGGGGGAGGTGGGTTTTTGGGGGTTTAGTTATTTAAAAAAAGGTGGGGTTTAGAGGGGTAGGGTTGAGGAGGGTTTAAGAAAAGGGAAAAAGGGGGGTTTGGTTGGGGGGTTTAAAGGGGTTAGGTTGGGTTGAAAGGTTGGGTTGATTTTTGGGTTTGGGGTTTAGGTGGGTTGGTTGGGTGGGTTGGTGGGTTTTTGTGGGGGTTTGGGGTTATAAGGGGTTTGGGTTTTGGGGGGGTTAGGTTTTTGGGGGTTTTTGGGTTTGGTTTTTTTGGGTTTGGGTTAGGGTTTTGGTTTTTAGGGTTAGGGTTAGAGGTATTGTTTATAGATTAGGGTTAGGTAGAGGTAGTGTTAGGCTATGGTTTATGGTTAAGCTAGGTTAGAGCTAGGGTTTAGGGTTAGTTGCTAGGGTTAGAGTTTAGGTTAGTGCAGGGTGGGGTTAGAGCTAGGGTAGAGCCTAGGTTAGGTTAAGAGCTAAGGGTAGAGGCTAGGGTTTAAGTTAGAGCTAGGTTAGGGTTTGCGCTAGAGGTTAGGGTTAGAGGTAGGGGTTAGGGTTAGAGGTAGGTAGGGTTATAGATAGGGTTAGGTTTAGAGCTAGGGTAAGGGTTAGAGCTAGGGTTAGGGTTAGAGCTAGGGTTAGTGCTAGGGTTTACGAGCTAGGGTTTAGGTTTAAGGTAGGGTTAGCGGGTTAGAGGTAGGGTACAGCTAGGTTAGGGCTAGAGGTAAGGGTTAGAGTTAGAGGTAGGGTTAGTTTTAGAGCTAGGGTTATGGTTAGAGGTAGGGTTAGGGTTAGAGTTAGGGTTAGAGGTAGAGGTAGGGTTTGGGTTATAGCTAGGGTTAGGGTTATATATAGTGTTAGGGTTAGAGATAGGGTTAGGGTTAGAGGTAGGGTTAGAGGTAGGGTTAGAGGTAGGGTTAGGGTTATAGCTAGGGTTAGAGATAGGGTTAGGGTTAGAGGTAGGGTTAGGGTTAGAGGTAGGGTTAGGGTTAGAGGTAGGGTTAGAGGTAGGGTTAGGGTTAGAGCTAGGGTTAGAGGTAGGGTTAGGGTTAGAGGTAGGGTTAGGGTTAGAGGTAGGGTTAGAGTTAGGGTTAGGGTTAGAGATAGGGTTAGGGTTAGAGTTAGGGTTAGAGATAGGGTTAGGGTTATAGCTAGGGTTAGGGTTAGAGGTAGGGTTAGAGGTAGGGTTAGCGGTAGGGTTAGGGTTATAGATAGGGTTAGAGGTAGGGTTAGGGTTATAGATAGGGTTAGGGTTAGAGGTAGGGTTATAGATAGGGTTAGGGTTAGAGGTAGGGTTAGAGCTAGGGTTAGAGCTAGGGTTAGGGTTAGTGCTAGGGTTAGGGTTAGAGCTAGGGTTAGGGTTAGAGCTAGGGTTAGAGTTAGGGTTAGAGCTAGGGTTAGGGTTAGAGCTAGGGTTAGGGTTAGAGCTAGGGTTAGGGTTAGAGGTAGGGTTAGGGTTATAGATAGGGTTAGGGTTAGAGTTAGGGTTAGAGCTAGGGTTAGGTTTCGAGGATGGGTTAGGGTCTATCTAGGGTTAGGGTTTATAGCTAAGGTTAGGGTTAGGGTTAGAGCGTAGTTTAGGGTAGAGCAGGTTAGGGTTAGAGGTAGGGTTAGAGTAAGGGTTATTGTTAGAGTTATGGTTAGAGATAGGGTTAGAGGTAGGGTTAGGGTTACAGCTAGGGTTATAGGTAGGGTTAGGGTTATAGATAGGGTTAGGGTTAGAGGTAGGGTTAGGGTTATAGATAGGGTTAGGGTTAGAGCTAGGGTTAGGGTTAGAGCTAGGGTTAGATGTAGGGTTTGGGTTAGAGGTAGGGTTAGAGTTAGGGTTAGAGATAGGGTTAGAGTTAGGGTTAGAGATACGGTTAGAGTTAGATGTAGGGTTAGGGTTAGAGATAGGGTTAGGGTTAGAGGTAGGGTTCGAGGTAGCTCGAGTAGCTACGAGGTAGGTAGGTTATAGCTAGGGTTATGGTTAGAGGTAGGGTTTGGGTTATAGCTAGGGTTAGGGTTATAGCTAGGGTTAGGGTTAGAGGGAGGGTTAGGGTTATAGCTAGGGTTAGAGATAGGGTTAGGGTTTAGAGTTAGGGTTAGGGTTAGTTAAGAGTTAGGTTAGAGCTAGGGTTAGGGTTTAGAAGGTAGGGTTAGGGTTACAAGCTAGGTTTAGGTAGAGTTAGGGTTAGAGAATAGGGTTAGGGTAGACGTAGGGTTAGGTTACAGCTAGGGTAAGTGTATAGAGGTAGGGTATTTGGGTTATACTAGTTAGGTTATAAATAGGGTTAGGGTTAGAGGTAGGTTTAGGGTTAGAGATAGGGTTAGAGGTAGGGTTAGAGGTAGGGTTAGGGTTATAGCTAGGGTTAGAGATAGGGTTAGGGTTAGAGGTAGGGTTAGGGTTAGAGGTAGTGTTAGAGTTAGGGTTAGGGTTAGAGATAGGGTTAGGGTTAGAGTTAGGGTTAGAGATAGGGTTAGGGTTAGAGGTAGGGTTAGGGTTAGAGGTAGGGTTAGAGATAGGGTTAGGGTTAGAGGTAGGGTTCGATGTAGGGTTTGAGGTAGGGTTAGGGTTATAGCTAGGGTTAGGGTTAGAGGTAGGGTTAGAGGTAGGGTTAGGGTTAGCAGTAGGGTTAGGGTTATAGATAGGGTTAGATGTAGGGTTAGGGTTATAGATAGGGTTAGAGTTAGAGGTAGGGTTATAGATAGGATTAGGGTTAGAGGTAGGGTTATAGATAGGGTTAGTTAGAGGTAGGGTTAGAGGTAGAATAAGGGTTAGAGCTAGTGTTAGGGATAGAGCTAGGGTTAGAGCTAGGGATAGGGTTAGTGCTAGGGTTATGGTTAGAGCTATGGTTAGTGCTAGGGTTAGGGTTAGAGCTAGGGTTAGAGCTAGGGTTAGAGCTACGGTTAGGGTTAGAGCTAGGGATAGAGGTAGGGTTAGGGTTATAGATAGGGTTAGGGTTAGACCTAGGGTTAGGGTTAGAGCTAGTGTTAGGGTTAGAGTTAGGGTTAGACATAGGGTTAGGGTTAGATGTAGGGTTAGGGTTAGAGTTAGGGTTAGGGTTAGAGATAGGGTTAGGGTTACAGCTAGGGTTAGGGTTAGAGGTAGGGTTAGGGTTAGAGATAGGGTTAGGGTTAGAGGTAGGGTTAGAGGTAGGTTTCGAGGTAGGGTTAGGGTTATAGCTAGGGTTAGAGATAGGGTTAGGGTTCGAGGTAGGTTTAGGGTTAGAGGTAGGGTTAGGGTTAGAGGTAGGGTTAGAGTTAGGGTTTGGGTTAGAGATATGGTTAGGGTTAGGGTTAGAGTTAGGGTTAGACATAGGGTTAGGGTTAGAGGTAGGGTTAGGGTTAGAGGTAGGGTTCGAGGTAGGGTTAGGGTTATAGCTAGGGTTAGGGTTAGAGGTAGGGTTAGAGGTAGGGTTAGGGTTAGCGGTAGGGTTAGGTTTATAGATAGGGTTAGAGGTAGGGTTAGGGTTTTAGATAGGGTTAGGGTTAGAGGTAGGGTTAGGGTTAGAGCTAGGGTTAGGGTTAGAGCTAGGGTTAGAGCTAGGGTTAGGGTCAGTGCTAGGGTTAGGGTTAGAGCTAGGGTTAGTGCTAGGGTTAGGGTTAGAGCTAGGGTTAGAGCTAGGGTTAGGGTTAGAGCTAGGGTTAGAGCTTAGGTAGGGTAGAGCTAGTGGTTAGGGTAGAGTAGGGTTAGGATTAGAGGTAGGGTTAGGGTTAGAGGTAGGGTTAGGGTTAGAGGTAGGGTTAGGGTTATAGATAGGGTTATGGTTAGAGCTAGGGTTAGGGTTAGAGCTAGGATTAGGGTTAGAGCTAGGGTTAGTGGTAGGGTTAGGGTTAGAGCTAGGGTTAGGGTTAGAGCTAGGGTTAGTGCTAGGGTTAGGGTTAGAGCTAGGGTTAGAGCTACGGTTAGGGTTAGAGCTAGAGTTAGGGTTAGAGGTAGGGTTAGGGTTATAGATAGGGTTAGGGTTAGACCTAGGGTTAGGGTTAGAGCTAGTGTTAGGGTTAGAGTTAGGGTTAGAGATAGGGTTAGGGTTAGATGTAGGGTTAGGGTTAGAGTTAGGGTTAGGGTTAGAGATAGGGTTAGAGGTAGGGTTAGGGTTACAGCTAGGGTTAGGGTTAGAGGTAGGGTTAGGGTTAGAGGTAGGGTTAGAGTTAGAGTTAGGGGTAGGGTTAGAGTTAGGATTAGCGATAGGGTTAGGTTAGAGGTAGTTAGGGTTACAGCTATGTTAGGGTTAAGGTAGGGTTTAGGTTAGAGATAGTTTATGGTTAGAGGAGGGTAGAGTTAGTATTCGAGGTAGGGTTTTAGGGTTATAGCTAGGGTTAGAGAAAGGGTCAGGTTTCGAGTAGGATTAGGGTTAAGTAGGGTTAGGGTTAGGGGGCAGGGTTAGAGTTAGGGTTGGGGTTAGAGATAGGTTAAGGGGTTAGAGTTAGGTTAGAGATAAGGGGTTTTAGGGTTAATACTAGGTTAGGGTTAGTGGTAGGGTTAGAGGTAGGGTTATGGTTAGCGGTAGGGTTAGGTTTATAGCTAGGGTTAAGGTAAGTTATGGTTTTAGAAGGGTTAGTTAGATTTAGGGTTATAGTTAGGTTAGGGTTAGAGGTAGGGTTAGGGTTAGATCTAGTGTTAGGGTTAGAGCTAGGTTAGAGCTAGGGTTAGGTTTAGTGCTAGGGTTAGGGTTAGAGCAAGGTTAGTGCTAGGGTTAGGGTTAGTGCTAGGGTTAGAGCTAAGTTTAGGGTTAGAAGCAAGGTTTGAGCTAGGGTTAGGGTTAGATCTCGGTTTAGCGTTAGAGCAGGGTTGGGTTAGAGGTAGGGTTAGGGTTAGAGTAGTTTAGTGATTAGAGTAGGGTTAGGGTTAATAGGGTTAGGGTTAGAGCTAGGGTTAGGGTTAGAGCTAGGGGTTAGGGTAAGAGGTAGGGTTAGGGTTAGAGGTAGGGTTAGGGTTAGAGTTAGGGTTAGAGATAGGGTTATGGTTAATGATAGGGTTAGTGCTAGGGTTAGGGTTAGAGCTAGGGTTAGAGCTAGGGTTAGGGTTAGAGCTAGGGTTAGGGTTAGAGCTAGGGTTAGGGTTAGAGCTAGGGTTAGAGCTAGGGTTAGGGTTAGATCTAGGGTTAGGGTTAGGAGCGTAGGTTAGGAAGAGGTAGGTTAGGGTTAGAGGTAGGTTAGAGGTAGGGTTAGGGTTAGAGTTAGGGTAAGAGATAGGTAGGGTTAGAGATAGGTTTAGGGTTAGAGGTAGTGGTTACAGCGAGGTTAGGGCTATGAGGTAGGTTAGAAGTTAGGAGGTAGGGTTAGTTTTAGACTAGGGTTAGGGTTATAGGTCGGGTTTAGGGTTAGAGTTAGGTTAGAGGTAGGTTAGGGTTAGAGGTAGGTTAGGTTAAAGCTAGTTTAGGGTAGAGGTAGGTTTGATTATAGCTATGTAGGGGTTATAGATAGGTTAGAATTCGAGGAAGATTTAGGGTTAGAGGTAGGGTTAGGGTTAGAGATAGGGTTAGGGTAGAGGTATGGTTAGAGGTAAGGCTTGGGTTATAGCTAGGGTTAGAGATAGGGTTAGGGTAGAGGTAGGGTTAGGTGTTAGTATTAGAGTTAGGGTTATGGTAGGGTAATAGGTAGGATAGGGGTTACAGCTAGGTTAGAGGTAGGGTAGGGTTATAGCTAGGGTTAGGTTAGAGGTAGGTTAGGTCTTATAGATTGGTAAGAGAAGGGGTTAGAGGTAGGGTTATAGATAGGGTTAGGGTTAGAGCTAGGGTTAGGGTTAGAGCTAGGGTTAGAGGTAGGGTTAGGATTAGAGTTAGGGTTAGAGATAGGGTTAGGGTTAGATGTAGGGTTAGGGTTAGAGATAGGGTTAGAGTTATAGGTAGGGTTCGAGGTAGGGTTATAACTAGGGTTAGGGTTAGAGGTAGGGTTAGAGGTAGGGTTAGAGGTAGGGTTAGGGTTAGCAGTAGGGTTAGGGTTATAGATAGGGTTAGAGGAAGGGTTAGGGTTATAGCTAGGTTTAGGGTTAGAGGTAGGGTTATAGACAGAGTTAGGGTTAGAGGTAAGGTTAGGGTTATAGATAGGGTTAGGTTTAGAGGTAGGGTTAGGGTTAGAGTTAGGGTTAGAGATCGGGTTAGGGTTCTGCTAAAGGGTTAGGTTAAGAGATAGGGTTTAGGTTAGTGACGATAGGTTTAGTTTTTAAGGGTAGGTTAGGGTTAGAGTTAGGGTTAGTGATAGGGTTAGGGTTCGATAATAGGTTTTGGGTAGAAATTGGGTTAGGGTAGAGGGTAGTTAGGGTTACAGCTAGTGTTAGGGTTAGAGGTTGGGTAAGGAATAGAGGTAGGGTTAGGTTAGAGTTAGGGTAGAGATAGGGTTAGGGTTAGAGATAGGTTAGGGTTATAGATAGGGGGGGGGGGGGGGGGGGGGGTGGGTGGGGGGGGGGGGGGGTTAGGTTTATAGGTATGGTTAGGTTAAGTTAGGGTTTAGAGATAGGGTTAGGTTCGATTATAGGGTTAGGTTATAAATAGTTAGGTTAGAGGTAGGGTAGGGTTACAGCTAGGTTAGGTTAGAGTAGGGTAAGGATTAAGTAGGGTTAGGGTACAGCTATGGTTTAGGGTTTAGAGGTAGGGTTTGGGTTATAGCTTGGGTTAGGGTTAGATGTAGGGTTAGAGATAGGTTTAGGGTTAGAGGTAGGGTTAGGGTTAGAGGTAGGGTTAGGTTTAGAGGTAGGGTTAGAGTTAGGGTTTGGGCTAGAGATAGGGTTAGGGTTAGAGTTAGGGTTAGAGATAGGGTTAGGGTTAGAGATAGGGTTAGGGTTAGAGGTAGGGTTCGAGGTAAGGTTCGAGGTAGGGTTAGGGTTATAGCTAGGGTTAGGGTTAGAGGTAGGGTTAGATGTAGGGTTAGGGTTAGCAGTAGGGTTAGGGTTATAGATAGGGTGGGGTTAGAGGTAGGGTTATAGATAGGGTTAGGGTTAGAGGTAGGGTTAGGGTTAGAGCTAGGGTTAGAGCTAGGGGGGGGGGGGGGGGGGGTGTGGGGGGTGGGGGGGTGTGGGTGGGGGGGGGGGGGGGGGGGGGGGGGGGGGGGTGGTTAGACTAGGTTTATGGTAGTGCTAGGGTAAGCTAGGGTTTAGTGCTAGTGTTAAGCTAGGGTTTAGAGCTAGGGTTAGGGGTTAGAGCTAGGGTTAGAGCAAGTTTGGGTAGAGCTAGGTTAGGGTTAGATCTAGGGTTAGGTTTAGTGTTAGGGTTAGAGTTAGAGTTATGGTTATAGATAGGGTTAGGTTAGAGCTAGGGTTAGGTTTAGAGCTAGGATTATGTTAGAGGTAGGGTTAGGGTTATATCTATGGTTAAGGTTATAGCTAGGGTTAGTGCTATGGTTAGGGTTAGATTAAGCTAGGTTAGGGTTAGAGGGATGGTTAGGGTTAGATTAGTTTATAGATAGGGTTGAGGTAGGGTTAGGTTACAGCTAGGGTTTATAGGGTAGGGTTTGGGTTTATAGATAAGGGTTAGGTTAGAAGGTAGGGTTAGGGTTATAGATAGGGTTAGAGGTAGGTTAAGGGTTATAGATAGGGTTAGGTTAGAGCTAGGGTTAAGGGTAAGCTAGGGTTTAGAGGTAGGGTTAGAGGTAGGGTTATAGTTAGTTTTAGAGATATGGGGGGGGGGGGGTGGGGGGGGGTTTATGTTAGTATGTAGGGTAGGGTTAGAGATAGGGTTAGGGTTAGAGTAGGTTCGAGTTGGCTTCGAGGTAGGTTAGGGTTATAGCAGTGGTTAGGTTAGAGCAGGTTTAGAGGTAATGGTTAGGGTTACGTAGGGTAGGGTTATAGATAGGGTTAGAGTAGGGTTCAGTGTTCCGAGTAGCTTCGAGGTAGGGTTATGGTATAGCTAGGGTTATTGTGAGAGGCAGGGTTAGAGGTAGGGTTAGGGTTAGAGGTAGGGTTATAGATTGGTATGGTTAGAGTAGGGTTAGGGTTATAATAGGTGGTAAGGTGTATGAGTAGGGTTAGTAGGGTTAGAGTTAGGGTTAGAGAAAGGGTTAGAGATAGGGTTAGGGTTAGATGCAGGGTTAGAGTTAGGGTTAGGGTTAGAGATATAGTTAGGGTTAGAGGTAGGGTTAGGGTTACAGCTAGGGTTAGGGTTAGAGGTAGGGTTAGGGTTAGAGGTAGGGTTAGGGTTAGAGATAGGGTTAGGGTTAGAGGTAGGGTTAGGGTTACAGCTAGGGTTAGGGTTAGAGGTAGGGTTAGAGTTAGGGTTAGGGTTAGAGATAGGGTTAGGGTTAGAGTTAGGGTTAGAGATAGGGTTAGGGTTAGAGGTAGGGTTAGGGTTACAGCTAGGGTTAGGGTTAGCGGTAGGGTTTGGGTTATATCTAGGGTTAGGGTTATAGATAGGGTTAGCGTTAGAGGTAGGGTTAGGGTTAGAGATAGGCTTAGGGTTAGAGGTAGGGTTCGAGGTAGGGTTAGGGTTGTAGCTAGGGTTAGAGATAGGGTTAGGGTTAGAGGTAGGGTTAGGGTTAGAGGTAGGGTTATGGTTAGAGGTAGGGTTAGAGTCACTGTTTGGATTAGAGATAGGGTTAGGGTTAGAGTTAGGGTTAGAGATAGTGTTAGGGTTAGAGGTAGGGTTAGCGTTAGAGGTAGGGTTAGAGATAGGGTTAGGGTTAGAGGTAGGGTTCGAGGTAGGGTTAGAGGTAGGGTTAGGGTTAGCGGTAGGGTTAGAGTCATAGATAGGGTTAGAGGTAGGGTTAGGTTTATAGATAGGGTTAGGGTTAGAGGTAGGGTTATAGATAGGGTTAGGGTTAGAGGTAGGGTTAGAGCTAGAGTTAGGGTTAGAGGTAGGGTTAGAGCTAGAGTTAGGGTTAGAGCTAGGGTTAGAGGTAGGGTTAGGGTTAGAGGTAGGGTTAGGTTAGAAGTTAGGGTTAGAAGACAGGGTTTAGGTTAGATAGTAGGGTTATGGGTTAGAGGTAGGATTAAGTTAGAGTAGGTGTTAAGTTTTAGAGCTAGGGTAGGGTAGAGATATGGTTAGGGTTAGAGTTAGGGTTTAGAGGTAGGTTAGGTTAAAGCTTAGGTTAGGGTTAGAGTTAGGGTTTGGTTATACTAGGGTTAGGGTTATAGATAGTTAGGTTATGAGGTAGGTAGGGTTAGAGTAGGCTTTAGGGTTAGAGATAGGGTTAGGGTTAGAGAGGGTTAAAGCTAGGTTTAGGGTTTTATAGCTGGGGTTTAGAGATAGGGTTAGGGTTAGAGGTAGGGTTAGGGTTAGAGGTAGAGTTAGGGTTAGAGGTAGGGTAAGAGGTAGGGTTAGGGTTACAGCTAGGGTTAGAGGTAGGGTTAGGGTTATAGCTAGGGTTAGGGTTAGAGCTAGGGTTAGAGCTAGGGTTAGAGGTAGGGTTAGGATTAGAGTTAGGGTTAGAGATAGGGTTAGGGTTAGATGTAGGGTTAGGGTTAGAGATAGGGTTAGAGTTATAGGTAGGGTTCGAGGTAGGGTTAGGGTTATAACTAGGGTTAGGGTTAGAGGTAGGGTTAGAGGTAGGGTTAGGGTTAGCAGTAGGGTTAGGGTTATAGATAGGGTTAGAGGAAGGGTTAGGGTTATAGCTAGGTTTAGGGTTAGAGGTAGGGTTATAGACAGGGTTAGGGTTAGAGGTAGGGTTAGGGTTATAGATAGGGTTAGGGTTTAGAGGTAGGGTTAGAGATAGGGTTAGGGTTAGAGATAGGGTTAGGGTTATAGATAGGGTTAGGGTTTAGAGGTAGGGTTAGGGTTAGAGTTAGGGTTAGAGATAGGGTTAGGGTTCGATATAGGGTTAGGGTTAGAGATAGGGTTAGGGTTAGAGGTAGGGTTAGGGTTACAGCTAGGGTTAGGATTAGAGTTAAGGATTAGAGGTAGGTTTTTTTTTATATTAGAGTTATGGTTTAGAGATAGGGTTAGTTATGAGATAGGTTTTAGGGTTAGAGGTAGGGTTAGGGTTACTGCTAGGGTTATAGTAAGGGTAGGGTTATAATTAGGTTAGGTTAAGGTAGGGTTAGGGTTATAGATAGGGTTAGAGGTAGGGTTAGGGTTATAGATAGGGTTAGGGTTAGAGCTAGGGTTAGGGTTATAGATAGGGTTAGGGTTAGAGGTAGGGTTAGAGATAGGGTTAGGGTTAGATGTAGGGTTAGGGTTAGAGATAGGGTTAGGGTTAGAGGTAGGGTTCGAGTTAGGCTTCGGGTTAAAGCTAGGGTTAGGGTTAGAGGCAGGGTTAGAGGTAGGGTTAGAGTTAGCGGTAGGGTTAGGTTTATAGATAGGGTTAGAGGTAGGGTTAGGGTTATAGATAGGGTTAGGGTTAGAGGTAGGGTTATAGATAGGGTTAGGGTTAGAGGTAGGGTTAGGGTTATAGATAGGGTTAGGGTTTAGAGTAGTGTTTACTGGGGGGGGGGGGGTTATAGTTAGGGTTAGAGAAAGGATGTTAGAGATAGGGTTAGGGTAGAATGCAGGTTAGAGTTCAGGTGTTAGGTATAAAAAATAGTTTAGGGTTAGAGGTAGTGGATAGAGGTTACAGCTAGGGTTTTAGGGTTTGAGGTAGGGTTAGGGTTATAGGTAGGTTAGAGCTAGTTAGGTATAGTTTAGGTTAGAGATAGGGATAGTTTAGAGGTAGGGTTAGGGTTACAGCTAGGGTTAGGGATAGCGTTAGGTTAGGGTAATCCTAGGTTATATGGGATTATAGATAGGTAGCGTTAGAGTAGGTTAGGTTAGAGATAGGCTTAGGGTTAGAGGTAGGGTTCGAGGTAGGGTTAGGGTTGTAGCTAGGGTTAGAGATAGGGTTAGGGTTAGAGGTAGGGTTAGGGTTAGAGGTAGGGTTATGGTTAGAGGTAGGGTTAGAGTCACTGTTTGGATTAGAGATAGGGTTAGGGTTAGAGTTAGGGTTAGAGATAGGGTTTGGGTTAGAGGTAGGGTTAGCGTTAGAGGTAGGGTTAGAGATAGGGTTAGGGTTAGAGGTAGGGTTCGAGGTAGGGTTCGAGGTAGGGTTAGGGTTATAGCTAGGGTTAGGGTTAGAGGTAGGGTTAGAGGTAGGGTTAGGGTTAGCGGTAGGGTTAGAGTCATAGATAGGGTTAGAGGTAGGGTTAGGTTTATAGATAGGGTTAGGGTTAGAGGTAGGGTTATAGATAGGGTTAGGGTTAGAGTTAGGGTTAGAGCTAGAGTTAGGGTTAGAGGTAGGGTTAGAGCTAGAGTTAGGGTTAGAGCTAGGGTTAGGGTTAGAGCTAGGGTTAGAGCTAGGTTTAGGGTTAGAGCTAGGGTTAGGGTTAGAGGTAGGGTTAGGGTTAGAGGTAGGGTTAGGGTTATAGATAGGGTTAGGGTTAGAGCTAGGGTTAGGGTTAGAGCTAGGGTTAAGTTTAGAGGTGGGGTTAGGGTTATATCTAGGGTTAGGGTTAGAGCTAGGGTTCGTACTAGGGTTAGGGTTAGAGCTAGGGTTAGGGTTAGAGCTAGGGTTAGGGTTAGACGTAGGGTTAGGGTTAGAGGTAGGGTTAGAGATAGGGTTAGGGTTAGATGTAGGGTTAGGTTTAGAGATAGTTAGAGTATGGTTTAGGGTTTCGAGGTAGGGTAGAGTTAGTTAGGGGTTAAATTAGGTTAGAGATAGGGTTAGGGTTAGAGATAGGGTTAGGGTTAGAGGTAGGGTTTGAGGTAGGGTTAGGGTTATAGCTAGGGTTAGAGATAGGGTTAGAGGTATGGTTAGGGTTTGAAGTAGGGTTAGGGTTAGCGGTAGGGTTAGAGGCAGGGTTAGGGTTAGAGTTAGGGTTAGAGATAGTGTTAGGGTTAGGGTTTGAGTTAGGGTTAGAGATAGGGTTAGGGTTAGAGGTAGGGTTAGGGTTAGAGGTAGGGTTCAAGGTAGGGTTAGGGTTATAGCTAGGGTTAGAGATAGGGTTAGGGTTAGAGGTAGGGTTATAGCTAGGGTTAGGGTTAGAGGTAGGGTTAGGGTTAGAGGTAGGGTTAGGGTTACAGCTAGGGTTAGAGGTAGGGTTAGGGTTATAGATAGGGTTTGGAGGTAGGGTTATGGTTAGAATTAGGGTTAGATGTAGGGTTAGGGTTAGAGTTAGGGTTACACTTAGAGGTAGTGTTAGGGTTAAAGCTAGGGTTAGAGGTAGGGTTAGGGTTATAGATAGGGTTAGGGTTAGAGTTAGGGTTATGGTTAGAGGTAGGGTTCGAGGTAGGGTTAGGGTTAGAGCTAGATTTAGCGTTAGAGGTAGGGTTAGAGTTAGGGTTAGGGTTAGAGCTAGGGTTAGAGATAGGTTTAGGGTTAGAGGTAGGGTTAGAGGTAGGGTTAGGGTTAGTGGTATGGTTAGAGGCAGGTTATATAAATCTATTCAACATTATTACACTAGTATGTATATAAATATACAACAGTATCTCCATAACTCCGATCCCATAGCAACCAATCAGAGCCATAGCAACCAGCCATATCCTATAGCGAACAATCAGAACCCTTAGCGACTAATCACAGACCATTAGAAAACCAATCAAAGCTCATAGCAACCAAGTTCCTATTTCCATTCGTTTGTGTGCCCGGAAAAATTGAAAGGGGAGCACAGATTGGTTGCTATTGGAAATAAATACATTTTCATCCTTGACAGTTTTCATAACTTTCCATCAAAGTGTACTATTGATATTAAAACTTTGTTTATCACAAAATTGTTAAATTTTACAATCTATGGGTGAAAAAAAATATTTTAATATTCTTATAACTTTCTTGCAATTGCAATAATAGTTGGATTTATTTTTTTTGCCATTTTCAATTATTAAAAAATATTTCTCGTTTTTAACTCGTGCAAAAGGAGCGACATGTAAACTTTTCCATGAAGAAAACAACCTTTGACAGTGATATGCATACCTTGAACTTCTATGTCCTCTCTCCAGGTAAATTTGTAAAGTTGAATTTCTTGTTTCATGTATGATACATTAAGTGTAATAGAAAAGTTCCTTATATCGACCATAGTATACAGAAGAAAAATAGAAATGGAAAAAAAGAATAAATTGACACCAAAAGTATTTTTCTTATTGTATAATTAAAAATTTTCTTTTTTCTTATTTTTTAGATTTTCATATCTGGATTGATAGCATGTTCACTGACATGGGTGATACTCAATTGTCTCCTCTGGAAGACCAGGTTAACAATATTTACCTACTATAGATATTTTCATCTATTAGTAATTTATTTATTTTTTTACCATAAGGCCGTGTTCACACGGCTTATTTGGGCGCGGATTGGCGCCGTACTCCACCCGGATTTGCGCTGCAGTACCGCCAATCCCGTCGGAGTCATTACGGTAATCCACTGTTCTCATAGAGAACAGTGGATTCCGTCGCTCCTCCCCGCTCGATGAATCCGCCGGGCGTGGAGAAAGTGACATGCACATTATCCGGGCGCAATACGCGCCGTGGATAATGGAAGTCTATGGGGCCGGCGGGCCCCACCCCCACCCCTTATTCAAGCCGGAATTGCGAGCGCAATCTGGCTCGCAAATCCGGCGTGAATAAGCCGTGTGAACGGGGCCTAAGGCTATGTTCACACGACTAACTGCGGGACGTAATTCAGTCCGTAATTATGCACCGGAGTGCGCCAATTACGGGATGAATCCGTCCTGGTAACTACGGTAATCCACAGTTCTCATAGAGAACATGGATTACGTCTCCCTCTCCCTGCTTGGCGAACACGCCGTGGGGGGAGATAATACCCATGTCACTTCCTAGCGGCGTATTTGCGCCGCTAGCAGTGATTCTCTCTGGGCCGGCGAGGTGCCGGCCCCCGCTCCCCCCCCCGCTCCCGCCCCGCCCCACGGCGTAACTGCGGGGGTAATTATGTCCCCAGTTAAGCCGTGTGTACATAGCCTCAGGCTTTGTTCACACAGCATAATTGATGGGCGTAATTACGCACCGCAATTACGATGTGTGCTCGGGAGCTCACGGCAATGGTGTTTTTCTCCCTTGTGGCCAGCCTCATATATGCCCATTACTCACTAGTCGTATCCACCGTGAATATTCTCATGTCACTTATCTTCCTGCTCGCCGTAGGGCATGTTCACATGGCTGATTCGGGGATGGATTTCAGCGTATTGCGCTCCAATAGGCTGAAATCCTCCCAGCATTACGGTAATCCACAGTTCTCACGTGGACATGGCCTAATGGTAAAAACCCGGGAAACTACCTGCTCGCATCCATCTGGTTTTACAAAGATTTTTTTTTTATTTTTACAAAACAGGCAATGAAAGAACTTATCGAAAGACTTGAAAAAAAAGTAAAAGATAAGCATCCTGGTAAAGATTATTGTTTCTCAAATGATCCTCATGGGCACCTGGCGAAGAGCAACCAGGTCCCGAATTTGACCCTGACAACCGTTTATTGGACCTACGGTGGTGTCAATGCACACAATGTGTCTTGATGAAAACTGTAACAGAAAGTATAGCTGTAGAGAACTATATGATTAGAACATCTATTTGAAAATTTTCTGGTCTGCATTACCAAACATCCTGCATTTCCATTCAGTATGCCAAGATGAAGAAGATCTTATTCGGATTCCACTTTTCACAGTTCCTACAAAAGACATTCTATTGATCCAAGCAAGCCAAGGTAATCAAAAACATTATTTTAACAGGTTAATTTAAAAAATAAAATAAAATTATGACCTCAGTAATTTTATTTTTAAATAATATATTTGTCTCTTTTGTATCTTATACAGATGTTTAAGGGACTAGCAGCATACAGATCATTTACTGCATGGGTTTATGGGATACTTGGAAAACACAACCGGCGACCAATACCTTCTTGTGTCGTGTGGGACGATTCGGGAGACTTTTCCAGATCCAAATGGAAGGTATACTGGTTTCCAGATTATGAAGACCGACCACTTGGTGATGCTGATTTTGATTTAAAATTTTTAGGGATTTTTATCCCCCCAAAATTTTTTTTTTTCTTAAAAATGTTTTGTTTTACAAAGAAAAAAATTGTTTACCCCCATATTTATTTGTATGTATATGTTTACCCTTTTTAAATTATTCAAATGTTTATGTTTACTATTTTTAAATTTTAAAAATTTAATATTTTTGACCCTTTAAAAATAAAAAGTAAATTTCTATTTTACTATTGAATAAAATTTTTCTCGTTAAAACATAGTAATTTTTAAATATAGGATTGTTTTCAACATATTTCTCATATATGTAAGAAACACAATGTCAAACAAGTTGAAAAAGACATTTATTTTACCAAAAATATATCAAAATAACAAAAATGTAGAAACAAAATAAGGCGGCACCGCTCCTAACTTTTAACAACAATTACAATTTTCCAACAACGTGTGGTATCACCTTGATACAATTTTTAAGAATGTTTGGGCTCAACTAGAAAAACAGAGCAAGTCCATCCAGCCATCCACAAAAAAAGAGTCACCGGGGCTCACCAATCTTCTCTTTATGGATTTAATGCATATAACATTCCATTGTATCAAGTCGGGTAAAAACACATCTCATAGCCATGACATGTGTTCTCTCACGACTTGAAACTATGCAATTTTATATGCAATAAACTTAAAAAGGTAATATTGTTGAGTGCAGACTATTCTTTTATGCTGAGGAATATTGGTTTTAATCTTCCAGTACTACACCAAAAAAGCTATTCACATACTATAACTGTATACAGAAGCACCAAATAATATTGGTTAATAAACACAGATACATTAAAATTTGCAATAAATATATATTATATATTTATGTTTTAAGAGCATAATTAAAAAACGTGAAGTATAGGTCTCTCTGTGACTGCTATGTTTGAAGGGAGGGTAGGCAATGCTGATTGCCATTCACTTTTTTTTATCACCTATTGCAAATAATAAGATGTTATCCAAAATGTTTTTCAAAAATATCTGTGATCGGGCCTCATGTTTTTATCACCCAGGCCTTCCAAGCATTCTTTCCTGGTCAGGAATACCCTCAAATTCTTTGATCATTGCCTGAACTCTTCCCACATTATAATTATGATCAAGAACAGCCAGTGTAGTTCTTGCTACCATGGAATCATAGTAGAAATGAATTCTTTTTGGGCGAAATTTCAAAACACTACTATGGAAAACCTCCAATTCACCAGTGTGGCAGAATTTTGGACAGTTGTTTAGATCGCGAAGCAATGCCTGGTTTTCTATAACGCTCTTTCATTTTTCTATATGCACTGCTGATTCGTTCAATAAGTCCACTTTGGTATTATTCTAAATCTAGCGAACAAGAACATGATGACACTGTCGAATAACTCCCATCAGTTTACCCCATTGTGTGTACATATTAATAGCACGAGGGTGTAGTACCGAGAGCTACTCATCGTTCATTGAGTTCACCCTGGTCCTGGTTACATGATTTCTGGGGCCTGACACCAAAGTTGATTTTTTATTGGTGAAATCCAAGGTGTAAGTGTTGGCAGTGTTTTGTCTTAGAAAGATAAAGAATTTTTTGACAAACTGACATTCGACACTGTGCCGCAATACAATCAAATTGATGCTTGACGTGGGCACATCATTCTTCTCTCAGTATGTTATACGATTGCCTACATGTCGAGAGTCAGTGGTCAAATTATTTACATTCAGAGATTTTGATGATTAATTAAGTTATCTATTGTTCTTCTGAAGGCCTTCTTTTCTAAATTAACTGATGTTTCATGTGGAGTAAGCTGTTCAACAGTAAAATCAATTATTTTACTGCTCTCTGTTTCTAGCATTGTATATATGCAGTATTTGGCGGAAAATTCAGGACTGTCACATTTGTCTCCATCTTCACCTGACATAGCTAGAAATTGCTCCTTTCCAGCCATTGTGGAATTAATTTGTATGTTGCTGCTGTTTCCCCCACTCGCTTCTTGCTATCTATTGGGACAGACCAATCAATTACAGTTGATGCTCGATTTGTGTGTACCTTGACACCGCTGAAATATCAAAATCTATTCATAAATCTCTCAAAAAATTAATTTTTGATGTTTTCAAATAATTGTTCCCACTTAGCACAATAGCACTTGAAAGCATGAGATTTCCAACTGGAACTTTGTTCTTTTTGGGCTGGCTACTCCACATTGTCTTTTCATGGCCATTCAAACATTTGACATCAATAGTAATAGCAGAAACAAACCTTCAAATTCTCATTTCTGTTAACTTTTCAAAACAGGTGCCACGATACTGACAGGGTATTAGAATAAACATTTGTTCTAAAGCACTTTTAAAAACAATGTAAACTTGTATATTCTCTGGCGGGTTATTTGCTTTTCCAGTCCATTTTAAAAAAAAATTCTCTTTACAAAGCTTGTTCTTCATTTTTCTGTCGGTGCTTCTCAGTCTCAATATTTGTTAAATATGCCAGACTTCTTCATCTTCCTCAATGCTCTGAGCTGTACCTGAGTGGAAAGATGAATTGTGCTTCATCGTCTTTCCTTTGCTAGTTCTGTATCTTCATGCATCTTGGAACTTTATCTGATTCATAATGCATATAGTCTTGTACTGCATTGTCTATTTTAGAGAAAATGGTATGATGTGTAATTGAATGTTCTGTAAAACAGTGATCCATACACTAGACTCTAGTCAGGTTGTTGATGTCATCAAGAATCAGGACTTGGAAAATTAACATTTTGTGAAGGCTATTGCTCCTAGCATATAAACTTCGTGACTGTTGTTATATAACTGGGGTATTCCTGTTTAGTACTCGGCCCTACAGAAATATCAGAAAGTGAGACATTTGGGATTCAATGTTGTCTCCATATCAGTGGAGCTGTGATTGGTAGATTAAACTTGCTGTCAGCATCACATGTTGAATGTTGCACTCCATACACTGGCGCTGCTTGTTGCGCTTGTATCAGGTATCACTCTGTCGTATATACCTCTTTTCGACAACCAACGATGTGAACATAGACTATTTTGACATTATCTTTCATTAGATTACACTGAATGGTACGATGTTTATGCCTGGGTTTTAATGTTTGCATTGATGAATGCTTCTGAACAAACATGAAAGGATACACCTGTATAGCAAAATGACGAGTAGAAGTGTTAGGTTTCAATAGGAGACATTTTGGTATGTGACACTCAGACTCACCCCCCCTCCCCCCCCCTGGGGTGCAGGCTTCACCAAGCGTTAACACGCGGACTAGTGTTGAGCGATTGCGTTGGATACTCGAGATCGATCGATAGTCGGCCGCTAAGTCGATTATATGTTTTTCGATAGTGAGCATCGATTATGCGCGATGGACCATAAAGTCTATGGGAGAGCAACTACCCAGTCAATTATTACCACCCAAACATAAGGATGGAGAAGCTGAAATTAAACATCCACAAAACAGTCAATGGTTACGTGCTAAATCTTAGGCAACACACTTAGGTTATAAAAAGTACAGAAAAAAAAGTTCACAGACCATATTATATCCTGCTCTTGTACCACTGCCTGAACCTTAAACCTGCATCACCCACAAATTAAAAAGTGCCAGGAAGGCAGTATGATTTGAACCATCATGTTACTTGAACTGGAAATTGGAATACCCTGTCCTGGAAAGCAGCATGAGCCCCAATCCTGCATGACCCCCACATTTAACATAAGTGCGGAAAAAGGAGTCTTTCAAACCCACCATTTTAGTTTATCATGGTCTTGACAATATACTGTCCTGGGCACACAGCATGAGCCCCAAACCTGCATGACTCCCACATTTAAAGAATGTGCGGATAAATGGTAGTCTTATCAACCATCCATTCTTAGTTTCACTGGACTATTGGGACTATACCTGTCTGCGGCCACAGGCATGAGCCCCAAACCTGCTTGACCCCCCACATTTAAAAAGTGCCGAAAAAAAGGAGTCTTTCAAACCACCATTTTAGTTGAACTGGACATTGACACTATTAACTGGTCCTGGCCACTAGCATGAGCCCCAACCTGCATGACCCCCAATCATTTAATAGAGCACGGAAAAAGGAGTCTTTCAACTCCCATTTTAGTTGAAATGGACATGAGTATACCTGTGCCTGGATTGTCTGGCCACAGATGAGCCCCAAACCCTGCTTGACCCCACATTAAACAGTGCCGGAAAAAGGAGTCTTTCATACACCATTTTAGTTTCACTGACATAGACTATAACCTGTCCTGGGCCACAGCATGTGCCCAAACCTGCATGACCCCAATTTAAAAAGTGCCGGAAAAAAGGAGTCTTTTACAACCAACCATTTAGTGAACTGGACACGCTTGACTATACCTGTCATGGAGGCCACAGCATGAGCCCCAAACTGCATGACACCCCACATATTAAAAAGTGCCGGAAAAAGGAATCTTCAACCACATTTTAGTTTCACTGGAATTGTATTACCTGTTCCTGGGCCACAGCATGAGCCCCAAACCTCGCATGACCCCCACTTTTAAAAAGTGCCGGAAAAATGAGTCTTTCAACCACCATTTTAGTTTCACTGGACATTTGACTATACTATGTCCTGGGCCCACAGATGAGCCCGCCAACCTGCCATGACCCCAAATTAAAAAGTGCCGGAAAAGAGTATTTCAACCACCATTTTAGTTGAACTGGACATTGACTATACCCGTCCTGGGGCCTCAGCATGGAGCCCCAAACCTGCATGACCCCCACATTTAAAAGTGCCTGAAAAGGAGTCTTCAACCACCATTTTAGTTGGAACTGGACATTGACTATACCTGTCCTGGGCCACAAGACATGTGCCCCAAACCTGCATGACCCCCGCATTTTAAATAGTGCGGAAAAAGGAATCTTTCAACCACCATTTTAGTTTTCACTGGACAATTGACTATAACCTGTCCTGGCCACAGCCTGAGCCCCAAACCTGCATGACCTCCAACATTTAAAAAGTGCGGAAAAAAGGAGCTCTTCAACCACCATTTTAGTGTTCAACTGGACATTGACTAATAACTGTCCTGGGGCCCAGCATGAGCAGCTCAGTAACCTGATAGTTGGACCACCACATCTTAACAAAGTGCCGGAAAAAGGAGTCTTTCAACCACCATTTTAGTTGAACTGCGACATTGACTATACCTGTCCTGGGCCACATCCATGCCCCCAGGGCCTCGGCAGTTACAGTGGGTGCGGTGAAAGCCCAGGCTGGGTTCCGTCATTATTAGAACACCGCAGGTTAAAAATGCCTCTGATGACGCAGCAACGAAATATGTCGTGCTGAAGCAGAGTGCGGAAGCGGAAGTGTGAAATCGCCTTCCTCTGTACACAGTCATTTCATGGGTAGCGCTTTGCCCCTCCGTATCTGTTAGACCAATTGAGCTTCACTTGAAATATGTGGTTAACGCTCCTGTATACACCCAGATGCCCTTTATCTTGGTCATTCTTTTTCTCATTTTACTCAACGTGCTGGAGGAAATGGGTCTCTGTACTTTGTTACTGCTGT
>JAODAL010060958.1:0-20595 GCA_025379985.1 Phyllomedusa bahiana | reverse complement strand
GGGAAACCAAAGAGGGACATTTAGGGATTAAATGTATAAAAAGATATTTTTTTTTAATCATAACTATATGCTGGAATATATTGTTATTAAAATATTATTATAAAAATCATTGGAATTTAGACATTTTCAGGATTGAATTGCTTCCAATGATGAAATATTAAGGACGTTTTTTTTTTTAATCTAATATACAGTTAGGAAGCAATTAAAGCAATATAGTCAGTTTATTTCCCAAATGAAAAAGAGGGACATTTATAGAGCTCAGAGGGACATGGGTTAAAAATAGGGACTGTCCCTCCAAAATAGGGACTCTTGGGAGGTATGTATATGACAGAGCTTCATGTATCCACGTTATAGATGACACTGTGGGGTCAGTATTAGATCACGAGTCACACTCAAGGCCTGGCACGTCATTTTATTTGGACCATGGGAGTTTAGGCTCAACAAGAAGGAATGGAGGAGGTCCGGATGCAGAGGGACCACCCCTCCACTTTTCCTGGTAGACACAACCAGCGCTTGGCAGAGGCAGCGGTGCTCGCACAAGGAATGGGGGCCATCTTGGATCCCTAGCTTTGCTGCGCACCTTCTCACCACTTTGTTCAGTAACTCACAGACTGTGGAGCAGCCATGACAGTCCTACCTAGCCACCCTCCAAAGCCCTCCAACAGCAACCATAATGCTGACGTGACCATTGGAGAAATTGAGTTTGACCCCACTGCATTAGACAGGGTGATACCCACCGGGCCTGCCCACTCCACGTCCGGACCCGCGCTCACACTCGTCATTGGCAGTATTAGGTCTGAAGGACTCGTTGATGTCTGGGCTGATGCAGTAACAGTAGGACTCCAACATACGGCTGAACGGGCACGGCCGGGGAAGGAGATTACCGATTAACGGGAGCGGCCTTCTCCAGTTAAAACCTGGGACAATAGAAAGGAAAGGTTGTTTTAGATAATAAGATAAGACCTGATTCACATCTGCATCAGAGGTTCTGTTCAGAACCAATGGACCCTATTGATTATAATGGGTCAGTTGCGTTTCTGCTGTGGTGTCCGCTGATCAAACGGAAAGAATAGGGCGGCTTGCTGTACTATTTTTTTCTGTCATCCCCGACAGAATATGCGACAGAATATGCGTATTTTCTATTGAAGTCAATGGAGATGATTTACTTTCGGTCATGTGCACGGAGCCTAAGAGCTGTTTCACAGAGTCACAGGCGGCTTTAAACTCACATTATATGGTCAGGATGTGGGTGGTTCTATAGCATTGATTAGAATATATAGCTCCTCTATAACTAAGTATTATAGTGAGATGACTGCAGGAGATTTAGTCTGTAGTAAACAAAGCTACAAAGCTCCAAGGAGTGAAAACAAGTGCTTATCAAAGGTAAACAATCTAATCTTGTTAGAGATAAAGATTCTGCTCTGTCCAACCATGGTGATGTCACTTCCTGTTTAATCAGGAACAGAGATATGGACATAACCTAGAGACACTTGTGTGCACTCAGAGCGGATAAAATATTACTTATCTCTTGACCAACGGCAATATCAAAAGAGCAATGTATTTAGTAAAAGTCTTAATTTACCTGTCCCTACATGGTGAAAGCTAATCATTGTAGTGAGGCAACCCCTTTAAGGAGTTCAAATAAGTTACAGCCCAATCAGAGATTATTTTTTGCTCAAAGTACTAAGCAAAAGCAAAAAAAAGAACAGATCCAACAACAGCAACTTGTTGACGGTTTCCAAACAGCCACAGATTTCTGTCCACATCGAGTACAATGTACAAAAAAATAAGTCAAAACAGGGTAATGAAGATACAACAGGAAGATACTTGGCAGTGGATAAAAAATATGATGGTAGGGGTCGTAGTTACCAATTCAGTATTTCTACTCACCACTAAAGGCAGTTGTAACATCAACGACCCCCTGGTCCCTGGCATTGGGGTGGGGCTGGGTATAAAATAGGGAAAGATACATCAATCACAGATCAGTTTTAGGTAGAGACTCATTAGAATAATAGTATTTAATGCATTCTGCTCCTGTGGTGAACGCTGCATGAAAATTTCCCATGATAGGGAGCAGTGATCCCTATGGCAGCCACGACTTACTGTATAATTGCATATCACAAGGCATTATGGGAAAGGGGCTGAGAAGCCCACAGCGCCCTCTGTTGGTTGTAACAAATCCTCAATTTGCTTTTGACCCACCGAGTCTTGAGAAAGCAAAAAGGATTTTTTAGCCCAGCCAGTATCTCTCATCTACAGACAACGCTGTTTCGGGATTTTTGTCCCTCTTCAGTGCAGAGTAGAGGAGATTTCTGGGTGGGGGGGTGGGAGGCATCGGGTAGCTCAGGAAGGGAAGATCTCTCCGGAGAGCACTGAACGAACGGTGGGTCAAAAGCAAATTGAGGATTTGTTACAACCAACAGAGGGCGCTGTGGGCTTCTCAGCCCCTTTCCCATAATGCCTTGTGATATGCAGATGCTAAGTAGAGGGCGAAAAGGCAAAACAAAAACTCTACAAGCCGTTCGTTCGGTGCTCTCCTTAAGGAGAGATCTTCCCTTCCTGTATAATTGCAGTAATGGAGCTTACTGAATGCCAAAAATGAAGGATTTGTCTACGATTCTATATTAAAGGGGGGAAAATGTGTTCGTGGGGATCTACTGATCCCTCCACATCTCGCTCATGGCACACCAGGTAAACAGCTGATTTTGATAGGGATTAGTCCCCCACTCTACGACGTCCTCTGTGCCCCATAAACAAGCCCTTTATATTCGGAATCATGATCCCCTATGACTGAGGGTTACAGAAGGGGTTTGTTTGTACAGGCAGTACCTGACTTACACCGTTCCGACTTACATCTGTCCCCTATTTAGAAACGGAGACTTATGAGGCATGCTGGCACTTGTAATTCCATGTTCCACAGCAGATAGTAGCTGTGGAATTACAAGTGCCAGCATGCCACAGCAGCACATGAGATGAAATCTTTTTAGCAGAGGCACACACAGCAAAACAAATGTAAAAACCCTTCCCTGCACTATCCAAAACTAAAAAAAACTCCTTGTGCGCTGGAGTTACATTATATAAATATACCTGTTCTGACTTACATACAAACTCAACTTAACAAACCTACAGTCCCTATCTCATTCATAACCCGGGGACTGCCTGTAGTCTGTAACCATGGTGACACATAAGTCTGCATAGCAGACCAAATAGGGGGAGAATATTTGGAAAATTGCTTTTTTTTTTCTTTTTATAATTTGAACCCTTTAAAAGGTTGTAACGTGTCCGGAGCCCCTCACATAACCCGACTCACCTTGGTGGTAATGACTTCTCCTTTGGTGTTGAACATGAGGTAGATCACTGAGACCTGTCACACAGACACAGGATAAGAACAAGAGGCGAAAGCTGCATAGGGTAATCACTAAATTCTACTGTACATTACATGGACCTGCATAGTTTTGGATTGGCACAGAATAGATTACTCAAAATACAGTATAGGAATCACCAGTACTGTGCTGCCATCTAGTGTCCACACTAACTGCTTGTTAGTAAAAATGTTTCGTTACTATTCATATAACCAGAGCCGGTTTAGGGGAAGGCAAAGTCAGCGTTTACCCAGCACTACCATTATCTAGGGCCCTCTGAAGACTACCAAAAATCAACTCTAAAATCATCAGTAATGGTTTAGAGTCAGTATTATTGTTCGGGAACTGAATTGCAGTATTGTATTAGCACTACATTGCAGTATTATGTGGGCTCAATATTGCAGTATTATGTAGGTGTATATTACAGTAGTATGTGGGCACTGTATTGCAGTATTATGTGGGCTCTATATTGCAATATTATGTGGGATATATATTGCAGAATTATGTGGGATCTATATTGCAGTAATATGTGGGATCTATATTGCAGTATTATGTGGGATCTATATTGCAGTATTACGTGCGATCTATATTGCAGTATTACGTGGGCTCTATATTGCAGTATTATATGTGCACTATATTGCAGTATTATATTAGCACTGTATTGCAGTATTACAGGGACTCTATATTGCAGTATTATGCAGGCACTGTATTACAGTATTATGTGGGTACTATATTGCAGTATTATGTGGACTCTACATTGCAGTATTACGTAGGCTCTATATTGCAGTATTACGTGGGCTCTATATGCTGTATTATGTGGGCACTATATTGCAGTATTATGTGGACTCTATATTGCAGTATTATATCAGCACTACATTGCAGTATTACATGGGCTCTATATTGCAGTATTATATTAGCACTATATTGCAGTATTACATGGGCTCTATATTGCAGTATTACGTGAGCTCTATATTGCAGTATTACGTGAGCTCTATATGCTGTATTATGTGGGCACTATATTGCAGTATTATGTGGACTCTATATTGCAGTATTATATTAGCACTATATTGCAGTATTACGTGGGCTCTATATTGCAGTCTTATGTAGGCCCTGTATTGCAGTATTACGTGAGCTCTATATTGCAGTATTACGTGAGCTCTATATTGCAGTATTACGTGAGCTCTATATTGCAGTATTACGTGGGCTCTAAATTGCAGTATTATATGGGCTCTAAAATGGAGTGTATTTGAATACTGCATTTTATTTGTGCACTATGAAGCGGAATTATATGGGCACTGTAAGAGAGTATGGCTGTGGCCTTTCTTTTGATACTATATGGAAGCATTATTTAGGGCTTATATGGCAGTATTCCAGTATTTTGTGCTATGTCATATGGTGATATTATTTGAACACTGTATAGGAGTATTATTTAGAGGTAATATGGCTATATCCATATGGCGAGTATTTCATTGCAGAATCCTCGCGGATTCTGGCTTTAAATACTCGTCTAAAACCAAAATTAAATAATCCCACTTGATCTCAATAGAAAACATGCGTATTTTCTTGGTCGGTTTTTAAGAGTGAACATAGAACATGTTCATTCTTCTGGCGTAGTTCACATGCGGATCTGTGTCCAAAGCTCCACAGACATGAAAGGGACTTGTTATCTGACTGTAAATCCGCCAAAATCTTTCGAAAATACCCAAAAAACTGACCTAGAATCCACATAAAACACTAGTTGAAAACTGCATTATCCGATGCGGTTTTCAATGGTAGAATCCGACGAGTAAATTCCACTCGTCGTCTGCATGGCAGTATATTTTGTGTTATATTATATGGTGATATTATGTGAACACTGTATAGGAGATTTATTTAAAGGTAATATGGCTTTATTATTCACACAGTATATATGGTAGAAGCATTATTTAGGGATTGTATGGCAGAAATATTTTGTATTATATGGTGATATTATTTGGCAACTTTATAGAAATATTATAAAGGTGTAACTTGACTATTTTATCAACACACATAGGGCCACATGTATGAAAACTGTCTAGGTCTAAAACTCACATTGTTGTCCATAGCAACCAATTAGAGCCCATAGCAACCAATTAGAGCCCATAGCAACCAATCAGAGCCCATAGCAACCAATCAGAGCTCATAGCAACCAATCAGCGCTCACGGCAACCAATCAGAGCCCATAGCAACCAATCAGACCTCATAGCAACCAATCAGAGCCCATAGCAACCAATTAGACCTCATAGCAACCAATCAGAACCCATAGCAACCAATCAGAGCCCATAGCAACCAATCAGAGCTCCCCTGCTCATCATCTATTCCGAGCCTAGCACATAAGCCCTATCTTGATATTGAAAAGGGTGCTCTGATTGGTTGCTATGGGCAAAGTGAGTTTTCGACCTAGACAGTTTTCATACATGTGGCCCTACATCTAAGCATTATTTAGGGACTTCACAAGCCAGTACATAAAGTGCAAAATGGGATCCAGCCCCGAAAAAACTTTTTTTAATTCATCCATTAAAAGAACATGAATGAGCAAGTCCGCACAACGGCGACGCGTTTCGGGTATGTTAGTACCCTTAGTCGTACAAATAATATAGCCACATTACACCTAAATACATCTCCTTTAAAGTGCTAAAATAATATCACCATATACTTTAATAAAATAATAGTGCCATGCAATCTGTAAAATAATATAGCATTATTACCTCTAAATAGCACTCCTATACATTGTTCAAATAATATACCCATAAAACACAAAATAATACTGCCATACAATTCCTAAATAATGCTTCCATGTAGTGTCTAAATTATTACCTCTAAATAATACTCCTATACTCTGCTCAAATACTATCACCATGTAACACAAAATAATACTGCCATACAATTCTTAAATACTAGTTCTATATACTGTGTAAATAAAATAGCCATATTAACTCTATGGGTGAGTTCACACAGCGTATTGCGGTGCGTACCTCTGCGCGCTGCAATAAGCCTGCTGTTGAAAGTAGACGCTAGCCAGAGTGTACTTTCAACAGCGCTATGGCTGAGCCTCCTATTGACGTACATTTTCTCTGGTGCCCAAAAGAAGCGACCTGTCACGCTGGCTTATCATGGCACTCAATGAGTGCTATGATTTTACTGCATTTGCGGGGCGACGCATTGCAGTGCAATTACACACCGAAATACGCCGGGTTTCACCCAAATAATACTCCTATACAGTGTTAAAATAATATCACCATGTACCACAAAATAATACTGCCACACAGTCCCTAAATAATGAAAAGAGACGGCTCACCTGAGGAATACTGAGGCAATCATGGCACAGATCACTGAAAGGACTTCATGAACCAGTACATAACTAAAGTGCAAAGTGGGACCCAGCACTGAAAAAATCTAAACAAACCTTTCATTTATTCATCCATTAAAAAGAATTGGTGACAAGCACCAAACACTGACGTATTTCGGATATGTGTACCCTTAGGTGTACAAATAATATAGCCATGCTACCCCCTAATATTTTCTCCTCTAAAATTCCAAAAATAACCCATTGCTAATTTAAACACTAGGGGACATTATAAACCGGTGCCGACCATCAGTTTCCCTTTTTAATAGTGTAGGATCCGACAGTATGTATGATAGCGTCTCACAGCACTTTGGTCGACATGTATGATTTTTGGTGCCCAGGAGCCAAATTTATTATGCACAATAGTAGTGTAGAATGCACCTGGATCTATGAACCTGTTTTACTGCAGGTCATAAATCAGGTGCATTCTAGCTCCAAAGCGACACTTCTGGCTCAGGTCAACCAATGTCAAAGTGCTCTACCTGTTCCAGCTGTAATGCGCCTGGATTTGCCGTACTGAAGCTATAAATCTATAGATTCGTACAGTTGTAGTGCGCCCTGCCTCCCGCACGCCCCCCGAGATCGGGCGCATTACAAAGTGCCGCGGGCGCCACCTATTGTGCCTAATTTTGGAGTGCGTCTGCTCTTACATTGAGAGAACAGGGCTGCGACAGTTTTTGGGCTGAAAAGACACCAGAATACTGGCGCAGCCCCATCCATACATGTCACCCACTCTCGGGGTCCCCTCCGACAGAAAAAATGTAATTAAACATTGAAACTGTGATGGACAGTATTATTCCAAATTTGCCGCAGTTGTGGCGCACCGTACAATACCGTACGCCATCTTTCGCGCAATCAAAAGTGTCGTGTCTGGTGCAGATTAAGCCTTTGGTGTATGACGGTACATACATCCACTGTTTGCCTCAAAGCACGGCAAAAAATGGCGCATCCCTGTTCATGTCGCCCTATACGTAAGCAATATTTAAGAATTGTATGGCGGTATTATTTTGTGCTATACACAGATATTATTTGAACAGTTTTGGAATATTTTAAGGGTTACTATGTCTGTAAAATTAGACACCTCGGGGGTCACGTTTGAAAGTGGCACCGCCTCGACAGTCGTACATCTTGTTAGGATAGTGTAGCAGTCGTCAGTATGTATGAAAGTGTCTCACGGCACTTTACAAACGTTTCCCATGTGAGACAGCTTTAAGCACCAAAAAAGTGCACCAAAATTTTTCTCCGTCTCGCCGACATGAAATCGGTACGGATTAGTCTGACACTTTTGTGCCACATTCTGTTGAGCCACGTTCAGAGATGTGTCTAATCTAATGAAGGTGGTGCGACACCTCAGAATTGGCGCAGACAAAAGTGCCAAGGATGTTGCGCCAGCTTTTGCTGCACTACCTTTCATATATATTGTTCATGCATTCTAAGGCGTTTTTGAATCCATGTTGGATCCGAAATCCGCATCCCAAAACGCTGCGTCGATCGGATCCTAAATGGATCCAACACGTGATACGTGTTGGCTGCAGCAGGATCGCCCCCTATAGTTTATTATAGGCTCCTGCTGCGTCTTTCGGACCAAAAATTGACATGAAAATTCTTGGAACGGATCCGAAAGGCAGATCCTAAAGACGTAGTGAGACACACATCGGTGATCACTTGTGTGAACGCCGATGCATGTTTCATATTAAAAGCAATGTAAATCACATTGCTATTTGGCAACCCGCCGCCCCCAAAGACATGCATTACTCGCGGCACGTATTCGGCGTAAGTAACTGACATGTCGCTTATCGCCCCGCACGTACAATACAATCGTATTGTACGTGCGGGGCGATGAGGCGTAATCAATAGTTCCCTATGAGAGCTATGGATTACCGTAATTATGGGGTGCATTTCCACGCTGTTATGTAGCACATGGAAAATTGACTGTATTCTGGATTGTCCTTACAACCTGCAGCTCAGATTGTGAAACCTCTCTCCCCACCCCCCTGAGAAATGGAATTCCGAGCCTGTGTCTGTAGATCCTCACCCCAGCATTTGTGACTGTTAATTACTGCATTGTTTAGATAAAAGGGGCCTTAAGCAATTTTATGGCCCACTTTATAGATGCAGCTGTGCCGATACCTGATAACCTTTGACCCCCCACAATAAAACTTTCATTGACCTGCGCCCCAGCAGAAGCGCAGTCCGTGAGTGCCATCTAGTGTCGTCAGTACGCATCACCCTCATCAGACAATCCTGTATACACCCACCTCCTAAAATAATTCCAGCCAGTAAGAGAGTAGGCAAGTATGAGAGAGGCGGGAGAAACCTGGACAGGTATAAGACACGAGGCCAACCTCTAGTCTGTGTTCATAGCTGGGGGTCAATTTCTGATTGAGCTGTGTCCCATTTTCCATCCTTCCCCCGGGACCTGATCTGAAACATCTGTAAGTGCGAATTCTTTCTATGCATTTATCCTTTTTATTTTAATAACTGATTGATGTGTATGTCATAGTCTTTGTTATCATATTTTGTTCATGTAAGCACTGAAAATCATTTTAAAATTAAAATTAGCCTTAATTCGTAAGTTCTTGGTGTTGCACGGATCCATTTCCTTGAAGGAGTGTATGTTTCTTTTGGTAGCTGCTTCAGAGCAGTGAGTTGAGTATTTTTACGTGTTTTTAGAATATCTGTTAGGAATCAGATTCATTTCAGCTGATTCTTTTTGATTATTGAAGGAAGGTGGTGGCAGCGTGTATTTTTGGGGGGCTGGAACTGTCTTGTGGTACGATTTATGCTTAATTCGCTACCTGAGTGAGAGGTGAGCGCAAGTGGAAATAACTCTACCCCATTACAGTGGCCCCCCAGTCACGTGCTGGTGAGCGTGTATGTGACACACGCGTATTAAGCGCAGTACGCGGCAAAATGCGCCCCAAAATTAGCCGTGTGAACATAGCCAAACACGAAGTAAAACACGGCGTGTGAACATACCCTAAGTAGCAAAAATGCTTTTCCAAAAATTCCTATGTTCATTTTGATAGTTTTTTTAGTGCTAGTAGAGTGCTGCTGATGTTGGATTGTGTTTGTATGTTACTGCCACACCTGTGTGCACCTAGGCTAATTTTTTTTTTTTTTTTAAATTTTGGGATGCGCAGACCAAATATTGTTTTCTAGACAATATTGTTTTCATATATATGTCAAACAATGACAGCTTGATGCCAAGAAGCTGGCACAGCCAAAGTATTTTGGAGCTCTAGACAAATAAGGTAAATAGCGCCTCCCTTAATGTAAGTGGCGCTGCACTGCAAACAACCGATTTCTTTTCCATTAAACTTACTCTACCTTCCTGCCTAACATGAGGGGGTGCCCTAGGTAGTTGGTCACCTTTGCCTACCCTTAGTTCTGGCCCTGGGATAAAATCAGGCAGTGTTATGTTGGCACTCTACGGTAGCATTATATAGATACTCTATGGCAGTATTATTTTACATATACAGCTTTTGAGAATTTTGAGAAAAAAAAATGTACCGAAATGTATTTTTTTTAGAAAGGGGAACAGCTATCCTTGGGGAGAGCACCATACGGTGTGTAGTGTTTTGAAATGCCTTTTTGCAATTCAAAACGCTACACACCGTATGGTGCTCTCCCCAAGGAGAGATGTTCCCCTTTCTGAGCCACTCACTGCCTCCCCCTCCCAGCCAGCCCGTATCGCTCTGCTCTGCACCCGATGAGGGGGAAAAACTCGAAACAGCTGTCTGTTGTGAGTGTTTCTGGCTTGGCTAATTCCCTTTTGCTTTCTAAAGACTCAGTGGGTCAAAAGCAAACTGGGAATTGTTACATCCAAATTAGGGCGCTTGAGCTACTCAGCTCCCTTTTCCCCTAATGCCTTGTGATATGCAAAAATGCTTAGTAGAGGGAAAAAAAAGGCAATTCAAAAACTCTAAACACCATATGGTGCTCTCCCCAAGGAGAGATGTTCCCCTTTCTGAGCCACTCATTGCCTCCCTCCCAGCCAGCCAATATCGCTCTGCTCTGCACTGATGAGGGGCAAAAACTTCAAAACGTGTTTGTATGCGGGTTGATGTACTGGCTCGGTTTAGTATCCCTTTTGCTTTTCTCAAGACCCAGTGGGTCAAAGCAAATGGAGGATTTTTTACATCCCAATAGAGGGGTTTGAGTTTCTAGCCCCTTTTCCCCCAAAAGGCCCTTGGGGTTTTATGTAGATGTTATTTAGGGGGCAAAAAGGAAATTTTTAAAAAATTTTTCACACCGTATGGGGTTCCCGAGGGGGGAAGATTTTTCCCCTTTTGAGCCACTCATTGCCTCCTAACCAGCCGGGACAGAAATCGCTTGCTCTCCCTTGATGGGGGGAAAAAACCCCCCCTAAAAAGCTGTATGCGTTTGAGTGATATTTGTCGTTTAATTTTCCCCTTTTGTTTTCTAAAGGGTTTTCAGTGAGTCAAAAGAAAATTTGGGGAAAATTTTTTCCTTTCCCAGTAGAGGGGGCGCTTGAGTTCTCAGCCCCTTTTCCCCCTTAATGCCTTTTATTGTAATTGTTGCTTAATGTGCCATATTTAAAGAAAAAAAAAAAAAAAGCCCTTGCCAGGGTGGTCTTTGAGATTTTGGGAGTTTGCATGAAATTTTTTTTTACCCACTAAATCCCGATTTCCTTTAAAGCACAGGGTTCAATGCTATAAAATTTGGCCCCGCTCCCGGGGAAAAGTTTTGGTGCCAAGTGGGCATGGAGGGGTAACGGGGGGTTTAATACAAAAACGTTAGGGTTCAGTTTTGCCCTTTAATTTGGGGAACGTGGCGCCTTTTGGTTGTTTGGGTCATCCTGTTTTTCTTGGAGGCTTTTCGAAGGTTTTGCAGTTTCTGGACTGAGCTGAGTTTTGCCTAAAATAAAAATATGTGAACTTATGAGACCCTTAATGTGCAAAATTACCTCCAAAAAATGTCCCCCTGAAATAAGAAACAAAATTCAAGCACCTCAGGCGGCTTTTCTGTTTGCAAATTTTATTCAGCTTTTTATCTGCTTAGTCAGAGGCAGACTGACCGTTCAGGAGGTGGAAAAAACTGTGGGGGTTTTGCAGCCTTTCAGTGGAGCCCTAAATTTGGTTTTTTTACCCGCTTTTCTTTGAAAGAGTTTTAAATTTAAAATAACTGGACATACGTTTTAACAGGAGAAGAGGACTCCATATCTATGAAGGATTTTGTGGTTTAGAAGCTGCGAGTTGTGTCTAGGATGATGAGAACACCCACAGCCTTTTGGGGGGGTGTTAAAAAGCAGTAAAAAAAGTCAGCAATTTTCAAATAAATAGATCAGAGGATTTCCGATGAGCGCTCGGGACGCCTTCCAGGAGGATAAACAGCCTGGAACAATGGTTACTTCTACAAATCTGAAAAAATTTTTCCAGTTTCAAATCCCGGGGTTTTCTTCTGCCGAGATGTCAGTTTTTTGTTTTAACCTTTTCCCCAAAAAAAATCTGTTTTTGGGAAAGTGAGGAAAAAAACCGTTATTTCGGAATTACTGGGGTTTTTCAGTTCCCGGGTTTTTTGGAAATCTTGTTTAAAGCTGGGTGAACACCAGGGCAAGTTGTTTACTTTTCCCTGGTAAATAGTCAGGGTTTCCAAAAAACGATATGGAGCCAGGTCACATTATGGTGCAGTGACATCCGTCTGCTCCAGGCCCCTTTTCCGTTTGGGTTAGCAGAGGTGCGTGACATCCGTCTGCTCCCGGGGGCCCCCTTTCACAGTGGGGGGGTTTCAGGGTGCATTTTCATCCGTTGCTCTGGGGCCCCTACACAGTTTGGGTTAGCAGAGGTGCAGTGGGCATCCGTTTTGTCTGGGGCCCCCTTAAAAAGTTGGGTTAGCAGAGGGCGTGACTTCCGTCTTCTCCCGGGGCCCCTTTAAATGTAGGGTTAGCAGAGGTGGCCAAATGACATCCGTTTTGCTCCCGGGGGCCCCCTAACCCCGTTGGGTTAGCAGAGGAGCGGTGACATTTGTCTGCTCCCGGGGGGCCCTTTACCAGTAGGGGTTTTGGAGGTGCAGTGACTTTCCGGCTGCTCCCGGGGCCCCCTTTTCAGTAGGGGTTTGCAGTGGAGCGGGTTGACTTTTTCGCTCCGGGGGCCCTTTTCCCCGTAGGGTTAGCGAGGTGCAGTTTACTCCGTCTGCTCCGGGGGGCCCCCCCCACAGTTGGGTTAGAGAGGGGCGGTTGAACATTTTTTCTGCTCCCGGGGGTCCCTTTTAAAAGTAGGGGTTTGGAGAGGTGGCGAGTTTTACTCCGTTGCTCCCGGGGGGCCCCCACCGTAGGGTTAGCAGAGGTGCAGGGGCATCCGTCTGCTTTCCCGGGGGCCCCTTACACAGTAGGGGGGGCAAAAGGGCCGGTGGGCATTTGTCTGCTCCGGGGCTCCTTTCCAACATTTGGGTTAGCAGAGGGGGCAGTGACACCCGTCTGCTCCGGGGCCCCATACACAGTTGGGTTAGCAGAGGGCGGGTGACATTCGTCTGCTCCGGGGACCCAAAACCAGTATTGTTAGCAGGGGGGTGCAGTGCATCGTCTGCCCCGGGGGGCCCCATAACTTTTTGGGTTTAAAGCAGGGGGTGCAGTGAACCCTTTCTGCTCCGGGGCCCCATACACAGTGGGTTAGCGAGGTGCGTGCCCATCCGTCTCCCCGGAACCCCCCAACACGTAGGGTTAGCAGGGGTTTGCGTGACATCCGTCTGCTCCGGCGCCCCATACACATTTAGAGTTAGCGGGTGGGGGCAGTGACATGCCCTGCCCCGGGGGCCCCATACACAGTAGGGTTAGCAGAGGTTTTTAGGAACCCGTCTGCCCCGGGGGGCCCCTTACACAGTGGGGTTTAGCAAAATTTGCTTGTACCGTTTGCCCCGGGGGGCCCATACACAGTAGGGTTAGCGAGGTGAAAGTGACTTTTCCGTCTGCTGGGGGCCCCTTACCCCGAGGGTTAGCGAGGTGGGGTTTGACATGCTGTCTGTTGGGGGGCCCCTTTACACATTTGGGGTTAGAGAGGGGCAATGACATTTATTTTCCCCTGGGGCCAAATTAAATAATAAAAAAGTCTACTATACCTCATGCCCAGTGAATTGCAAAAAGTGTAAAAAATATTCCCGGGTGTTTTAAAGTTTTTTGTATCATTAAAGTAAATGGTCTTCAGTTTTAAGGGGGACGTGAAAAAAAAGCAATTTGCAACGGGAAAGCCCTTGAAAAGCGGTTTTTGTATTCATAGTCTCCCTCCTTTTTTTTTTCCTTTTTTTTTAAATTGGTGAGGGGCCTCTACTTTTTTACTTTCGGTCGTATTCACGGTGACCCGCGCATTCCTACCTCCCACTCAAAAATAAGGGGGGGGGCAACATTTCACTCGGCACAGCCTAAAACCCTGCCCCCCAGGAACACGGAGTGGCTTCTACAATCGAAACAGCGGGAAAAAATTTGTGCTGGGGCCCCTAATGTGCTGCGTGAAAAACTTTAAAGGGGAAAGGACAGATCTGTGCTGCTCGGGATGAGTTCTTAAAAGGGATGGTTTAAAACCCTGTAACAAACCCCCAGTGTGAGGGAAAAGGGATCAGTGCTCGGGAGTTCATAAAAGGGGATGTCTACATTTTTTTGCAAGGATTTTGGTTTTGGTAAAAGTCTTACAAAAAAAGATTTGCATAGGGGGGGAGGAAGGTTTCGTGACATGGGGGACTCAGACGGGGGGAGGGGGGGGGGGAGAGCAGGGTTTGTGCTATACCCTCCCATGATCTCAAACAAACCCCAACGGGACTCGGGACCCGGAGCCCCCAAAACAGTGAAAGGGGGGTATGATGTCACCCCCCCTTCATTTAAGAAACACCCGCTGGGGGGGGAAAAAGAAACCCCCCTGGATTTAAAGGTGAAAAAAGGGTGAAAGTGCAAGGAAACACACAAACTGATGAAGTAATACATCCCCTTTAAAGTTAAATTTGTCAAAATGCATAAAATTTTGGTTCTTTTTACCACAAATTCTAGTTATAAACACAACGGCAATCTGCCCCATTTTTAATTAGAATCCAGGGCTAAGTCATGCTAGCACAACTGAAGGGATGTTACAGTGTATCAGTGTAGTGTAGATGCATGGAGGACAGTAGACAGCAATAAGAAGCAGTGTAGCTGTGGCTCTAACACCTAGGTGAGATAATCCTCTATAAGTAACAGCAGCAGAGTAAATCTTGCTTCTGTCCCGGACTCCAACCTGATTGGTTTTACCTGCGCCGATACATTGTTACAAACCCTATGTGAACAGGACTAGGTGTGAACACTGACACTTGCTGACAACAGGCAAAGATCTGAAAAATAATGATGAATCGCTGGCGAGGAAGACTTTATAAGTGATGTAAATTCAAAGACACATAGTATTTCTTACCGGCACAGAAGTCTCCTTCCCACAGGAGTAGCGTGCAGTAAAATAAGAAAAATTCTTTTACATCAAGTAAAAAAAAATAATTAAAAAATCAGCATTAAAGGAGCAAAATCATAAGGAGAAACTTACAGGAGTCTAGCAACATAGAGGCACAATTGCCCCCAATGAATGCCCCTTTATGTTAAAATAAAAAAAAAGCTGTTACCCATCTCATGCTGCTGCTGTATCCCTAGCAATAACATCATATACACTGCTTACATGATCATGTAACCAAAGGGTTCTTAACCAGGGGTCCATTGACGCCCAAGAAATCTATGAAGAGGGGAAGAGCAGGAAGTAACAAGAGTCTTTCACACACAAGCAGCAGCATGGAGGACAATAGCAGTAAGGAGCAGTGTAGCTGTGAGAGATGAAGACACATAGTACTTCTTACCGGCACAGAAGTCTCCTTCCCACAGGAGTAGAGTGCAGTAAAATAAGGAAAAGTTTTTTACATCAAGTAAAAAAAAATTAAAAAATCAGCATTAAAGGAGCCACATGATAAGGAGAAACTTAAAGGAGTGCTAGTAACATAGGGGGCACAATTGCCCCCAATGAATGCCCTTTTATGCTAAAATGAAAAAAAGCTGTTACCCATCTCATGCTGATGCTGTATCCCTGGCAATAACATCATGTACATTGCTTACATGATCATGTAACCAAAGGGTTCTTAACCAGGGGTCCATTGACGCCCAAGAAATCTATGAAGAGGGGAAGAGCAGGAAGCGACTGTATCGCCTAATTTATATGCAACTGTAGTACCAGCAACCACCCCCGTCATGCACTGAAGGTATGTGACTGGTTGTTTTATTGGTATATTGCATTTGTGTAATCTCCCCATGTATTATACTGTGGCTTTTCTGCATACTGGTGTGAATAGGTATTAAACTAATGTGCAGTTTTTTATCATCTAATTGTTCCTCTAGCAGTGGGGTATATGAGCTGCTTCTCAGCATTTAGCTGCACCTGTTAATTTTTCCCAGGTAGCATATAGGCCAGAGCTGCCTGCTGCTGGGTTCAGTCTAGTCCAGCTATAGAGCTGCGAATACGCCCCAAAAATTGCAGTGTTTTTTTGAAGAGCAGGAAGTGACAGTCAGAGTGTTTCACACACAAGCAGCAGCATGGAGGACATTAGCAGTAAGGAGCAGTGTATCTGTGAGTCCAGTGTAGCTGTGAGATGAAGACACATAGTATTTCTTACCGGCACTGAAGTCTCCTTCCCACCGGAGTAGAGTGCAGTAAAATAAGAAAAATTCTTTTACATCAAGTAAAAATAAAAAAAATTAAAAAAATCAGCATTAAAGGAGCCACATCATAAGGAGAAACTTACAAGAGTGCTAGCAACATAGGGGGCACAACTGCCACTTTTATGTTAAAATAAAAAAAAGCTGTTAGCCATCTCATGCTGATGCTGTTTCGGTGACACCGGAGCACCAGTGTCCCCGAGCAATAACATCATGTACATTGCTTACATGATCATGTTACCAAAGGGTTCTTAACCAGGCGTCCATTGATGCCCAAGAAATCTATGAAGAGGGGAAGAGCAGGAAGTGCCAGTCAGAGTCTTTCACACACAAGCAGCAGCATGGAGGACATAAGCAGTAAGGAGCAGTGTAGCGGTGTAGATGTGAGATGAAGACACTCACTCTACAGTTATCACCACCTCTGTGTTTCTTTCTGTCTCTTTGCCTCTTCTTTCCCGACCCTCTCATACACTCATATACATATGCAGCAGCACATAGGGTGTTAAACCACTGTAAGGAGCAGTGTAGCTCTAAGTACTGAAGTGAGATTAGACCTAGTACGTCTGTCTCTATGACTCCCCCTCCAATATCCTCTCAATAGACCTTTGGAAACAAACCGCACCATGGAGGACAGTAGACAGCAGTAAGAAGCAGTGTAGCTGTGAGTCCAGCACTGAGGTGAGATAAAGACACTGAATTTGTAGATTGTAAGCCCTCGCGGGCAGGGTCCTCTTTCCTCTCTGTATCACTTACTAGTCATTTTTCATCACCATTGTATTTGTTCAACATTTGTTATGTATGTAACTCCCCTTGAATGTACAGCGCCCTGGAATAATGGCGCTCCAAAATAAATAATAATAATAATAATAATCACTCTACAGCCACCTCTGTGTTTCTTTCTGTCTCTCTGCCCCTTCTCTCCAAACCTTCTCATAGACTCATATACATATGCAGCAGGCGTTTAAATCACTGTAAGGAGCGGTGTAGCTCTAAGTTAAGCACTGAAGTGAGATAAGACACTCATATTAGACCCAGTACGTCTGTCTCTATGACTCTCCGTCCAATATCCTCTCAACAGGCCTTTGGAAACAAGCTGCACCATGGATGATAGTAGACAGCAGAAAGAAGCAGTGTAGATGTGAGTCTAGCACATAGGTGAGATAAAGACACTGACTTTGTAGATTGTAAGCCCTCACGAGCAGGGTCCTCTTTCCTCTCTGTATCACTTACTAGTCATTTTTCATCACCATTGTATTTGTTCAACATTTGTTATGTATGTAACTCCCCTTGAATGTACAGCGCCCTGGAATTAATGGCGCTCTAAAATAAATAATAATAATAATAATAATAATAATCACTCTACAGCCACCTCTGTGTTTCTTTCTGTCTCTCTGCCCCTTCTCTCCAAACCTTCTCATAGACTCATATACATATGCAATATCCTCTCAACAGGCCTTTGGAAACTAGCTGCACCATGGATGATAGTAGACAGCAGTAAGAAGCAGTGTAGCTGTGAGTCTAGCACATAGGTGACATAAGAAACTAACTATACACCGAGCACCATTGCTGTGTCTCTTTGTCTTTCCTTCCCCTTTTCTGTCAACAGAGTGAGCTCTTAGGTTAAGGCCACACGGCATAAGACAAAAAAAACTCGTCGAAAACCAAAACCTAAACATTGCTTTGAACCTGAGTATTTTTTTTAGTTTCTTGTCCAAAACAGCTGGGTTTCCGACAAGTTTTTTGGGTGGTTTTTAAGTTTTATGTTGAGGTTTTGGGCGTATTTTTTGGGCAGTTGTTCAGGCAGTCTATGTGAAGAGTTCAGATTTTCAGAGGTTTCTAACTACTAAAGACCACAGAAAATCTGACAAAGAACCTGTGCTGTGTAGCCATACTTCAATAGTAAATGTCCTGCCAGACTCCGGCAGATTTTGCAACATGTTCCTAAAACCTCCAGCTTTAAAAATTGACCAGAAAAAAAAAAAGAACTGTGTAGCCTACAGGTCGTTTTTTTGTATTGAAGTCAATGGGAAAAGTCTAAGGCTCTGTCTCTCCTGCAGTGGGCAAAAAACGACCTGAAAACGAATTAATAAAAAACGTTCATGAAACCGAGTTTTCTGTTCACTGCCTGTCAAAAGCAGCTGAAAAAACGGACGTTTTTGCCGCGTTTTTTACACGCGTTTTTTGCTTGTCCTCAAGCCTGTTTTTTAATGTCTGCATAAATTAAGCCATTGGATGTAACTCCGCCCTACAAAAGGGGATATAAACCACATCATTGCATTTATATGTCATCCTGTAGTCATTTTACGGATTTTGGCGCTAATAAAGTTATTTGCGTTTGTCGCCAAAAATACGTTTTTTTACGGATTTTGGCCCTAAAGTCCATTTTTTAACGGATTTTGGTCCCCAAGATCTGAATTTTTTGGTTTTTGGGCGCAATTAAAGTTATCTGCGTTTGTCGCCAAAAATATTTTTTTTTTTAAGGTTTTTGGCCCTAAAGTCCATTTTTTTTTACGGTTTTTGGTGCTAAGACGCATTTTTACGGATTTTGGCGCATAAATTTATTCCGTTTGCCCCCAAAATTTTTTTTTAAGATTTTGGCCCAAAAAGTCCTTTTTTTTAATGGTTTTAGTGCTAAAAAGTTATCTCGTTTCTGACGTAAAAGTACTTTTTTTTTTAAGTATTTTGGCGGCGAATTTTTTTTTTTTATGGTTTTGGCGTAAAATAATTTTTAACTAGAAGTTAAGAGAAGGATTTTTGGCCAAAATCCGAAAAAAAAAATTTTTTTCAGCATCGAACCGAGATAATTTTATTAGGCCCAAAAATGTTTTAAAGAAAATATTTTAACCCAAAATCCTTTTAAAAAAAAAAAAGTTTGTCCCAAAAAATTCCGTAAAAAACTTTTTTTGCTCGAACAGAAAAATTTTTTATTGGGCCCAAATTGTTAAGAAAAGGTTTTAGCCCAAAACCCGAAAAAAAAGGATTCGGGGCGCCAAAACCCGAAAAAAAACGTTTTTTTAGCGTCAGAAGCAGATAACTTTATTAGAGAAAAATATTTTAAAAAAAAGGATTTTAGCACCAAAATCCGAAAAAAAAAAAAAACGGATTCTGCCCCAAAATCCGAAAAAAATATCGTTTTGCGAAAAAAATATGAATTGCGAAAAAATCTTTAGGACCAAAGCATGATCTTTTATTACAAAAGATACAGAAAAGGACACTAGACACTTGTATGCGATTTGAACGAATAAAATTTTGTAACACCATTATAGTTGGACTTGGGTCTTGGGAGGGTTTTCATTGAAAAAAAAGGGCAAAAAAAAGGCGAAAAACGCCCAAAAAAGCCCAAAAACGTCCCGGGGCCCTTTCCATGACTCCGTAGTAAATTTTTTTCCCCTCTGCCGTTTTTTAAAATGTGCAAAAGACGAGCAGTGAAAAACGGGGGAGAAAAAAGCAGTAGGGAGACAGGGGGGGTTTTACTAAAGTTTCTTTGGGGGTGATTACAGCCCTTTTTTTCCCGATTTTTGAAAACAAAAAAAGCTTAAAAAAACGGACGTTTTTCGGCAGTGTAGACAGAGCCCAAGCTTTATCTCACCCATGATTTACTTCTGGGAAATTTTTAAACAGTTCGGGATTTGAATCCGCAAAAAACCCCCTTTTAAAAAATCCCCATGCCCAACAAAAAAAACAAGTTTTACACAGCTCGATTTTTTTTTAGGTTTGGGTTTCAAACTGAAAACCTGGTCAAAAAAATTAGAAACGTTTTTATAATCTGCCATATTTACTTTAAAACGGCGGATTTAGTAGTTCAATAGAATGGGACGGTCCGAAAACCGCTGCCAAAAAAAAAAAGGAACTAAAAAAGGGCCAAAAAAATTTAAAAAAAGTGAAAATTGGGTTGGGTTTGAACCAAAAGGTGGGTCGCCAAAAATATGTTTACAGGGTATTTGGGGGTTACTTGCGGCCGCAATACCTATAACAGGGGGGGGTAGCTAAGGGGGGGCAAGGGAGCAGTGCTACCGGGCCCTGCACCTGGGGGGCCCAAAACCCTTTTGCCCCATAAAAAACCAGTATTGTTAATGCCAATGGTAACGGGGGGGCCCCCTTTCATTTTTTTTCATAGGGCCCGAGAACTTGAAGTTAAACCCCAATGGGTTGAAAAAGCGCGGGATCATCAGCCAAAACAAGTTGCTCCAAAATGTTTT
>JAODAL010060957.1:0-20596 GCA_025379985.1 Phyllomedusa bahiana | reverse complement strand
GTGGCCCGGGACAGGTATAGTCAATGTCCATGAAACTAAAATGGTGGTTGAAAGACTCCTTTTTCCGCACTTTTAATCGGGGGTTTCATGCAGGTTTGGGGCTCATGCTGTGGCCCAGGACAGGGATAGTCTATGTCCAGTAAAAATTTTAAATGTGGTTGAAAGACTTCTTTTTCCGGCACTTTTTAATCGGGGGTCATGCGGGTTTTTGGGCTCATGCTGTGTCCCAGGACAGGAAATAGTCAATGTCCAGGGGAAACTAAAATGGTGGTTGAAAGACCCACTCTTCCGGGCCTTTTTAAATCCGGGGTCATGCAGGTTTGGGGCTCATGCTGTGTCTCAGGACAGGGATAGTCTATGTCCAGTGAAAATAAAATGGTGGTTGAAAGACTTCTTTTTCCGGCAATTTTTAATCTGGGGTCATGCAGGTTTGGGGCTCATGCTGCGTTCCAGGACAGGGATAGCCAATGTCCAGTTCAAGTAAAATTATGGTTCAAATAATACTGCCTTCTGGCACTTTTTAATTTGTGGGTGATGCAGGTTTAAGGGTCATGCTGTGGTACAAGACAGGGATAGTGAATGGTCTGTAAGTTTTTTTTTTCTGTCGCTTTTTTAATCCAAGTGTGTTGCCTAAGATGTAGCACGTACCATTTGACTGTTGTGGATTTTAATTCCAGCTTCTCCAGCCCTGGTTTGGGTGTAAGAATAAGGGTTGTTGCTCTCCCATAGATTTTAATGGCCATCGGCGATCATCTATCATCGACCATCGAATATCTTTGTCGATGATGGCCGACTATCGACCATCGACCGATGTCGATAGCCAACGTAATCGCTCAACACTAGTAAAGACATCTATTGCTGTGTGCAGCCGAGGGGATGGGGTGGGGGAGTCGGAAACGAGAGGGGATGATGTGCAGCCCATCCTTTCCTGTCCTGAACTGGCATTGATATAGCAATTTTTTTAACACTTTGTGGCCAGCAGACCTCCCAACTGAGGTGAAATTGTCCCTTTTGTTTTTGCAATTCTATTGGTGTCTGTGCATTCAAGTTTGTTGCAAATAGCCACCTTGTACGCAAATTTGGTTACAGGTATTTTATAGTAACTGGTGCCTGTTGCTAGTGGTGCCAAAACCGCAATATCTAATCCATATTACTTTTAAATAGTTCTATTGCAGTCTGTGCGTCTCAGTTTGGCACACATAGCGCACTTGTACGCAAATTTGGTTACAGATATTTTATAGTAACTGGCGCTTGTTGTCAGAGGTGACAAAACCGCCATATCTAATCCATATAGCTTTTAAATAGTTGTATTGCAGTCCGTGCGTCTCAGTTTGGCAGAAATAGCGCACTTGTACGCAAATTTGGTAACAGATATTTTATAGTAACTGGCGCCTGTTGTCAGTGGTGCCAAAACCGCCATATCTAATCCATATAACTTTTCAATAGTTCTATTGCACTCAGTGCATCTCAGTTTGGGGCAAATGGCGCACTTGAACGCACATTTGGTTACAGATATTTTATAGTAATTGGTGCCTGTTGTTAGCATTGTAAAACCACCATATCTCATCCGTATAACTTTTCAATAGTTGTATATTGCACTCCGTGCGTCTCAGTTTTTAACAAACTATCGTACAAGTGCGCTATTTGCGCAAAACTTTCAATTGCTAGTCCTACTGAGAAGTTGTAAATCTCAGGGGCTGAAGGATGAACACTGTTGATTTGGTGTTACGGTTCTTCCACCAGACCGCATTTCACAGATATTTGATAGAAACAATTCTGTTTCTAATCCAATTTGGCCGTTGGAAATTAGAAGGATTTAAGAATACCTGTGATTTGCCGTCTTTGCAGCACAGTTTCTCAATAAGAGACTGTGAAAAATTCTTCTATACCTTTTACATTTTTATCCTTCTGACCATGGAGCGAACTACAGGTGGTAAGTGAGCAAAGAATGGTGTAGGACATGGAGCTAGAGGGACAAGAGAAGGTGATTCTTTTACTGCTGCGGACAACACACAAGCCAGCACATCATAAGTTGCAGGACCGTCAGGCAAGGCAAGGCAATGTTACATCGCTTCAATCCTTTTTCCTCTACATCAATTCCTTTTTCTCAGAGCTGCAATTTACTCTTTAGCAGGACCATACCCAGATGAGCTTCCTTGACACTCTCATTATCAACATATGCAGCGCCACCATACAGTGGCCTGGGAATAACGTGTCTCAGATGTGGTGGTTCATCCTGCCTCAGCAGAGGCACCCAGTGGCAAGCCTCACATTTCAGGCAGTCAAGGCAACTCCGAAGGGAGTTGTCTGTCTTTTCCATCACCTATCTATTAACAGTGCAAAACAGAGAAATCTATGAACAGAGCAAAATGGAGAAATCTATGAACAGAGAAAGGCCATTAATGATTTCTTGATGATCCAAGCTGACAGGCATACTCCACTGTGCAATTTTTTTGTCAACCAGGGGCAGCTCATATGTGACACCTGCTGTTTGCTCAGGCTTTTTTAGGAGGCCACGTCATTTTTAGTCGCCAGGACTACTGGAGGAACAACGTCATTCTGCTGCTTCATGTCCTGGAACATATGCTACAAAATTGGTCTTGTCAGGGGACTGGAGACATGGCGACTACATCTCACAGCCACATGAGTCCGGTGGGGGCAATGGGCAGCCAGTGAAGGGATTGGCAAATGGGAGAGGCAGAGGAGTAACAAAGAGGAGGTTGAACAGACGGGGAGCAGAGTTTAAGGATGGATTGAATGGGGAGCGAGGATGCAGAAAGGAGGCCAAGAGAGGGATGTTGCAATAGCTAGGGTGTGAGATGACGAGGGCATGGGACAAGCATTTTTGCATTTCAAAAAAGAAGGAATGAGCGGATTCAGAAGATATTTTCAGGTGGAGGCAAGGGTAAGGGTTTGGATGTGTGGTTTGAAAGGCCAGATTGGAGTCAAAGGTTATCCCAAGGTAGCGGACTTGTGGAGTCAGTGAGAGATTGCAGCCATTGGTAGTGATAGAGAGATCTATTTGCGCCATCATCCATCCTCCCGCAGATCTGACCGTTGGGGTTCTTTAGTGCTCACGTACCACTGCCATGGCTGCTGTAGGGGGATAGGAGGCTAGGGGCAGTACCAGCTCCATTAGCAGCAACCTGAGTCTGGAGTTGTTGATGAGCAGCTTTCTTCACCCTCTAGTGATTTAGTTACCCACCAGCAGCAGCACCTGGAGCAGACCCTGAACCCTGGATTCTTCTGGCTACGTGCCTCAGCTACTATTCTGATGCTGCCATCCGCCTGTTGCCACACATCTGCTGCCAGCTGCTACTTTAACCACCCACCATCTTTACCAGCGACTGTTATTGACACATCCCCACCCTTCACTGGGCCATTATGTAGCCTTCTGATGCTGCTGCCACCTCACCACTCAGCTCTCCTCATGCTGCTGCTGCTGCTGCTGTCACCTCCAGGCTATGTCACCATGTCACTCTCTGGCTTGATGTTGCTGTTGCTGCCACCTCCTCGTTATGTCACCTAGCTGCCGTCACCTCAAAATTATGACATTGTGCCACACTTCGGCCTGATGCTGCTGCCGTCACCTCCAGACTGTGTAATTGTGCCAATCTGTGGCCTAATCATGCTGTTGTCACCTCCCAAAAACTGTCATTTTCCACCTGTGGCCTATTCAATGCTGCTACCAACTGACCACTCTCCCAGTCGATCACCCTGTGGTTTCCTAATGCTGTTCCACCCTCCACCACTCTATGATGTTGCCACTATGTTTGGTTTTCCTCTTCTTTTAAGTATGTCACCTAGCGGCCGCCACCTCAAAATTATGACATTGTGCCACTCCCCGGCCTGATGCTGCTGCCGCCACCTCCACACTGTGTAATTGTGCCAATTTGTGAACTAATCATGCTGCTGTCACCTCCACAATCTGTCATTTTCCACTCTGTGGCCTATTCATGCTGCTACCAACTGACCACTCTCCCAGTCGACCACCCTGTGGTTTTCTAATGCTGTTCCACCCTCCACCACTCTATGATGTTGCCACTATGTTTGGTTTTCCCCTTCTTTTAATCTGTCAGAAGGAATGAAAATGACAAACACACCCGACTGTGTCTTCGGAGAAGCTGTAAGGCTAGTATGATATCCTTTGTTTGCATCAGGATTGTCTCATGATAAGGTAGCCAAAAGCAGGAGTGGATAAAAAACACAGAAAAACAATGCAAAAATTCCATTTACTTATTATTTTTTTGGGGTCAACTCCTGTTTCTTTTGGCTTTTGCAATGATGGTTTAAATTTACCAATTGAAAGCGGACACTGAAGGATCAAGGAAGGATTAGTGAGGTCAATGCAAAATTACTGATGACACCCTCTCCACACTTTTGGGGGGGGGGGCTCTACATGTATCAGTGTATAACAGAATCACTACAATAAGTGAAAAAATTAACTGTTTGCCGCAGATAGCAATATCCCAAGAGACTGAACTGGCTGGATTTGAGATGTATGTAGGGCAGAAATACACATACACTGGATTTGACACAGAATTCTCCACAAAAAGTGGATAAATTAACTCTTGGCCACAAATTAAAATATCCCCACAGACTGAAGTTGATGGATTTCAGGTGTGTATGCAGCAGAAATACACACCCTGTATATGACTCAAATTACCCCATAAACAAGAGGATAAATTGACCCTTGATATAAAATACCCTACAGAATGAACCCGGAGGAATTCAGTCGTGTATGAGGCAGAAATACACACCCTATATTTGACTCAAATTACCCCACAAAGAAGAGGATACATTGACCCTTGGTATAAAATACCCTACAGAATGAATGAGATGGATTTCAGGTGTGTATGGGGCAGAAATACACACCCTGTATTTGACTCAAATTACCCCACAAACAAGAGGATAAATTGACCATTGGTATAAAATACCCTACAGAATGAACCAGATGGAATTCAGGCATGTATGGAGCAGAAACACACACCATGTATTTGATTCAAATTCCACCACAAATAAAAGGAGAAGTTGACCCTTGGTATAAAATAGCCTACAGAATGAACCAGATGGAATTCAGGCGTGTATGGAGCAGAAACACACACCCCCTGGATTTTATGGAGAATACCCCGCAAACTAAAAAAAAACAAAATAAAAAACGCTGATTCAGGAACAGGTATGTATATGACACACACTTGTAAAGGTCTTTCACTCCAGTAGCTCAAAAAGCTTACTTGTTTTGCACAGAGTGCAATATAGTTCTGCAGCAGAGAGATGCTTGTGGACAGGAGACACAGTGACAAGTGTCAGAATTTAAGATGGCTGACGTATTTATAAGGCTTCATGTCTGCACATGACATTGATGAGGTCCCTTTCCTCCTCCCATAGTTCTCTGCCCCATGTCACACCATGTGCTTGCAGCCATTTTAGAAAAAAAGACGATTCATTCCCGCAAATCACCATGAACTTCGCCTTCGTGCAGAATCGAATTTTCCCTGAAATTCTAAACTAATTCCACTTTGTTAGAATCGATTCGCCTATCTCTAAACCTTACCCATTTTAGGTCAATTAGGATCACCAAAATTATTTATATTTGCCAAATACCAGAATAGTATGAAAGAGATTTTTTAAGGCATTTTTATTACTTTCTGAAAAGTCCAAGTTTACATAAATTTCATTAGTATTTGGTGGCATTGCATTAAACTGTATGACTTGGGTCAAACATTTTGAATATTCTTCCACAAGCTTCTCATAATAGTACTTAGGGATTTTGGCCCATTCCTCCTGATAAAACTAGTGTAACAAAGCCATGTTTTTTAGGTCGCCTTGCTCACACCTGCCTTTTCAGCTTTGCCCATAAATTTTCCATGGAATTGATATCAGAGCTTTGTGTTGGCTAGTCCCCGGCACCGCCGCTATCCGCCGCCGCCACCGATCATTAGGGTCCTAAGCCGTTACCAGTCGCTATGCTATCGGCTGTTAGGACCTTGGCGCTGGGCCTGAAGGTTGGTCGGGGATAACTGTATGTGAATCGCTGGAAGACGTCAATGCAGTTAGGATGCTTTGGGGAGATAGAGCTCCGCGTGTATTGTGGCCGCAGGAGGATGAGTGCTTGGGCGCGCGGAGTGCACAGCAACGGGCGGCTGTTCTGAGTGTCATCTGTGCCACTGGAAGTGGCACTGGTGACGTCACGCCGCTGAAGAAAAAAGGAACGGGCGCAGCGACAGCGGCAGGGGAGCCGAGGAGGTCAGGTGTAGATGCTTGTCAGTTTATTACTTTTAATTGTCTTCTATTCATTTTGCGGGCTATTATCAAATTTATATGTGCGGGGGGCTAATCTCTATTCTATATGTGCAGGGGGGGCCTTTTATCTACTTCTATATGTGAGGGGGGCCTTATCTACTTCTATATGTGCAAGGGGGGCTATTATTACTTATTATGAGCATGGAGGGCTATTTATTATTTAATATGTTGCAAGGGGGCGATTATCTACTTATTACTATGTGCAGGGGGCTTTTACTCCACTTTTATACTGCTGCGGGGGGGCTAATTATCTACCTATATACGTGCAGGAAGGGATGCTATAATTACCTTATACGTGCTGTGAGGCCTATAAGTACATAATATATAATTAGTGTGTGGGGCTTATAAGTATTATATGCCTGTGGGGAACCTAATAAAGCTATTATCATACCTGCTAGCGAGACCTATAAGCTATTTTTTCCTTTATATATGCTAGGAGACCTATATGCTATCTACATACCTGTGAAAGACCTGATAAGTATCTATATACCTGTACGGGACCTATACACTATCTATATACCTGTAGGAGACCTATAAGCATAATTGCAAATTCCCATTTTTGGGGGGGGGTCCGTATTGGGGTCCTCCCAGCCCTCACGGGGGAGTTGGGAATTCCTCCCGCCGCCAAGCAGGCGGCTCGGGGGTCCTTTAAAATGACCGCGCGCGCGGGGGTAGCGCTGGTTGCGCTATTGGGGCCGCGGGTCGTTTCACACAGGGGGTGAAGCTGGCGCTGCGCGTCCGTTCACCGCCACCGGAACCTCGTGTGATGGAGGAGGCAGGAGGGATCATCTCCTGCCTCTCTTCCTGTATGTCGGCGACGCTGTGCGCGGTAATAACAGGTAGGTAAGGGGAAGTGAGGCGGTGCATCATGTCCTGTGAGCTGGAGGAGATGTCGAGCTAGCGGGACGCTCTGCCAACGTGCTGGTCCGGTAAGTGGATTTTATTATTTTTATTTTTATTAGTTTTTAGGGGAGAGCAATGTCTGGTAAATGGGGGTTACTGGCTACAATGGGGGGTCTACCTAGTACAAATGGGGCAATACCTTGGCAAAGAGGGGGCATACCTGGCTAACAATGGGGGGCACTTTGGCAACAGAGAGGGCATACTGGCTAACATGGGGGATACCTGGTAAATGGGGGGGACAACTGGCTACAATGGGGGGCACTACCTGGCTACAATTGGGGGCACTACTGGCAACAATGGAGGCACTACTGGTACTAATGGGGGGCAATACCTGGCTACTAAAGGGGGACTATGGCTACTAAAGGGGGCAACTCCTGGCTAAATGGGGGGTCTACTGGCAACAATGGAGACATCACCTGGCTAACAATTGGGGGCACTACTGGCTAACATGGGGGATATTGGTAACGATGGGCACTACCTGGTAACAATGGGGGCACTCCCTGGCTACAATGGGGGCAAGGGGGGCATACCTGGCTACAATGAGGGGCCACTCCTGGCTACAGTTGGGGGGCACTACCTGGCTCAAAGGGGCATACTGGGCAACAATGGAGGATACTGGCTATAATGGGGGGACATACCTGCTATAAAGGCCGGAGGGTACTACTGGGCTACAAGGGGGCACTACCTGGCTACCATGGGGGGTCACTGGAACAATGGAGGACACTATGGGCTAACAATGGGGCCTGGGGGGCATACCTGGGCTAAACAAAGTGGGCCACTTTACTTGGCTAACAATGGGGGCACTACTGGCAAACAATTGGGGGGCACTACCTGGCAACAGAGGGGGCATATGGGAAATCAATGGAGGGGCATCACTGGCCAACAGAGGGGGCATCTACCTGGCCAACAGAGGGGCATCTACTGGCAAAACAATGGGTGGCACTACTGGCAAACAATGGGGGGCTACTACCTAGCAAACATAGCGGTGGCATGTTACCTGGCTAACAATGGGGGGCATCTGACTTGGTTATAACAAAGAGGGGGCATCTACCTGGCTACAAATATGGCTTACTGGCTACAGAGAGGGCATCTATTTGGTACAATGGGTGCATCTACCTTATCTGAGGGGACTTCTGGTTATGGGGGTACTACTGCTATAAGTGGCATTCACTGGCTTTCTTCCAAGCCGATATGCAGTTGGTGAGAGTGGTGTGGTCTTTTGAAGGGCGCGTGAGCATACCGTCGAGATGGGGTGGCCATGCAAAACTTTTGTGCGGCGCGCTTAGCGGCGTCTCGCCACTAATATCTCATGCTTTTTCATTTTCAAAAGTTGCCAACTATACTATAAGCTATTCTATATACCTGCTATAGGAGACTAATAAGCTATCTATATACTGTATATATATATGGAGACCTGATTAAGTATTATATACTGTAGGAAGACCTAATAAGTATTAATATACTGCTTGGCGACTATACGCTATCTATATATGCTAGGTGATATAATAAGCTATTATATAGCTGCTGGGGGATATAAGCTATTATATACCTGCTGGGGGACCTATAACCTGCCTATATACTGCTGGGAAGACTGTAACTGCCTATATACTACTAGGGGACTGTAACTGCATATATTACCTTCTTGGGGACCTATAGCATAATTATATACTGCTGGGGACCCTCTACCAAATCTTTGTACCTGACCATATACTGCTGGAGGATCCTTAAACTGCCATATATACTGTGGAGGGAAATGTAAACTACACACCTACCGGCGATAATATAAAGTATATATCCACCTACTGGGGGAATTATTACTTATCCTGGGGGACACATAATCTTCTGCGTTGTGAAGTCGTATTAGTCGTTAAGTCGGTTGTTAAGGTTCAAATCAAGGGTCAGTTGATAAAGTTAGCAATCGATCCGCGGAATCCGAGTCGGTTGTTAAGCCAGTGTTAAGCTTCAAGTCGATTGATTAGAGCTTAGCATAGACTCGGGGACTAGTGATGCGCCACTCCAAAACATTGAAACTGGAGTCTTTTAACCTTAAGCAATTTGTAACCAGATTGGCAGTTTATGCTTGGGTCTTTTGTCCATTTGGAAGGACCATTTCCGACTCACACCCCAAAACTTGATTGCTGGCAGCCACCTCTGTGTTTCACTGTTGGATAAGTGTTCTTAGGCTTCCAGCCTTCTCCTTTTACCTCCAAACATAGCAATTGTCAGTATGGCCAAGAAGTTCGCTTTTAGTTTCATCAGACCACAGGACATCTCCAAAAGTGTAGGACTTTGCTCATGTGTGCATTTGCAAGCATTATTCTGGCTTTTATATGTTTCTTTTGGAGTAATGGCTTTTTCCTGGCAGAATGACCTTTCAGCCTGTGATACGTACTCATTTCATGTGGATAATGACACATTTTACCAGCTTTCATAGATCATCAAAGGTCTTTTGCTTTTGTTTTGGTTGATATGCACTTGTCAGACAAAGCAGTTTCCTCTCGGGAGACACAGACCCTCTCTCCTTCCTGAGCAGTATGATGGCTGGACTTTAATCTTCGTTTGTTACTTGCATATTATTGTGTTTACAGAATGAACGAGGACACTTCAGGTATCTGGGCAAACGCACCCAGGATGATCTGACTTGGTGAAAGTCCACAGTTCTCTTCCTGGTATCTTGGCTGATTTCTTTAGACTTTCCAATGATGTTACACACAGAAGCAGTGTGTTTCTGGTGTGCGTTAAAAATACATCCATAAGTGTCTGTAATTAACTCAGATATTGACAATTAAGCTATCAGAAGCTTCCAAAGACATAACATCATCATAGGTGTCCAAATTGTTAATGGCATAGTAATCCTAGTGTATGTAAGTTTTGATTTGCTGAAACGTAATAAAAATGCTTAAAAATTCTGTCCTCTCTCACTATTATTTGGAAAATATAACTCACCTTTGGTAATCTAATTGACTAAAAAGGTAAGGTTTATTCGGATTTCATGTCAGATAGTGAGAAAAACATGCATATGTGTCGTTTTATATAGTGTATGTAAACTTCTGGTTTCAACTGTATATTTATCTCCTTGTCCCATATTTTCTATCCATCACCTTCTGTGTCTCGCTCTACTATACTACTCATTTCCATTCTTCTCTTACCTACCCATTATACAGTATGTACATGCTCCCTCATATTCCTATTCCTCTACTCACCATATACATACTCCCCTTCTACCTCATATTCTTTTCCCCATACTCCCCCTCTACTTCACATTCTCCTTCTTTTACCCATTATGCACATACACCCCTTCTACTTCACACTTACCTCTTTCTAGGTACTACAGGTTTCTCAAAAATAGTGAATTATACATTTTGAAATATTGAAATATTTGACAATATTTGTCATTTATATTTTTCATGGAACAATACTGAAGATATGATACTTTGATACAATGTAAAGTAGTCAGATCACAGCTTGTAAATTTGGTGTGCCCTTAAACTTAACACACAGCTATCAATCTTTTAATTGCTGCCAACTTAAGTGAGTATACCCCTAAGTGAAAATGGACAAATTGTGCCCAAGAGTGGTCAATTAACACTAGTATTTTCATGGGTTAACTTTGGGGTATGGAGCTCACTAGAGTTTCACAGTTCCACTGGACTCCTCTTTCACTCCTCTATGACCCTGTGCTCCTCCACCTTCTGTTTGAGGATGCCCCACATATGATCAATAGTGGTTAGGTCTGAAGACATGCTTGGTCAGTTCAGCACCTTTACACTTACTTTTCTTTTGATGGCAGTAGTGGTTTGGAGGTGTTTTCATTTTCTAGAACCATATGATCTTTTTTTCCAATACAACAAAGAAAGATTAGTGTGGTCCTCCATGTTCTGCAGTAGTCTTGCTTTCGGTGTTGATCAGCGATGTCTAATTATTGCCAATATGTTCCCATCTTTTGTTTTAAATCTGGCTACAATGGTTTTACCTCATATAGCTTTTTTTGAAGCATGCAAGAACATGGATACACCAACTTCCATTAGATTGGCAATTATAAATCCTATAATCATCAAAGTGACTTTTCCATTAATTTGACTTTTAAATTTTTTGGTCTGTAAAACAAAAGGACAGGATACACATCTTCCACATCTGTGCATCCCTAATGGTTTCCTTTCAGGCCAAGATTGTACTCTTATGGAAGGGGTGTATAAACTAGTTATCACTTCCTTTCTGTAGTTATTAATGATTCGGTGGTAATACATCCAACCAGGGTCATATCTGCCAACATTAGATATATCCCAGTGTTTACAAAGAATCGTAAACTTCTCTATTGCAATCATTATATGTACCAATAATTCTAATAATGCTCATGCCTCGGTCTCTGTGCGGTATCATTCAGAAGGGAAGACCTGTTCCTTTCCACGGTATTCTTAACCGCTGACCTTAGAGTGGATGCCGGATATCCCTTCTCCCGAAACCTTTCCCTCAAATCACCAGCTTGTATATAGAAATCTTCAACACTAGAACAATTGTAAAAAAAAAAAAAGAGATAGCAAGTAGGGAGGTAACGTCACGGTCATGATCCATTGGAATAGGTATTGCTTTTGAAGGAATTGTCTGCACGGTGCACTCGGAGTAGGATTACCTGGCTGAAGGTATCAAACAACATGAAATAGATGCAAATGTAGCTCCAGCACTCGTGATAAGATATCCAGATGATCCAAAAATGGTTTTAGAAAGACGCAAATTTATGAATCATTTAAAAAAACATGCGTTAAAAGATTAGTTCAATAGCCATTTATAACATTTTGGATCTTTGGATTATCTTAATGATGTGCTGGAGCTCACATTTTCATCATTTCTAGACACTATTGTGTCTAACACACAAATATTGCCCCTTCGGTATGCCCTCTTTTAGTTTCAGTGGGTGATGACTCTCACATCTTAAAAGGTTGTTTGTTGCGGTGGATTTCCTGAATGTGGTGGTCTGTTAATACCCCATCAAATCTTTTCGGGTCAATGGTAAATTTGAGACCAACTTGATTATAATTTATGGCCTCTATAAAGGATTGAAAGGAAGCCTCTGTGTTCTGCCATAATACAAACACATCATCGATGTATCTTACCCAAAGTAAGATATTCGATGTACACATTTCCAATTCCTCTCTGAACACCAGGGTCCTCTCCCACCAGCCCAGGAATAAATTAGTGTATGAGGGAGCACAGGCGCTCCCCATAGCTATACCCCTGAGCTGGTGATAGACCCTGGGTCCAAAGAGGAAAAAGTTATGTGTAAGGGTAAATTCCAGGAGTTGTGATACAAGTTAGTTATGATTCGTGTTCTCCACTCCTGGTACTCCGGAATGATTCCACCCCAGTGGTGTGGAATACTACTGTATAATGCTTCCACATCCACTGAGGCCAACTTGACATTCCTGTCTAACGAAATCCCCTCAAGTTTTTTTTAAAAGCTCAGAGGTATCCCTCGGATATGATGGTAAGGAGACAACGAATTTTTTCAAAATTTTGTCAATATAAATTCCAATATTTTGTGTTAAGGAATTTATCCCTGATATAATAGGGTGGCCCTTTAGGGGAGTTGTACCTTTATGTATTTTGGGCAATGCGTAAAAAGTCGCAATTTGAGGTTTTCGTGATATCAAAAATTGTGATTCCTCTTTCGAGAGAAGGCCCGCATCCACTCCGGCTATTACTATACTCTCTAATGCCCTTAAAAATACCTCTGTAGGACCTCCAGATAAGATTGCATAATTGGAACAATACTCAAGAAGTTTCATACACATACTAGTATACTTATCACGATCCAGCAAAACAATATTTCCCCCCTTGTCGGAAGGTTTAATGATCAGATTAGTATCTGGTTCCAAGGAGACAAGTGCTCTCATTTCCTGTTTAGTAAAATTATGGTCTAAACGACTCTTAGGCTGTTTCTTTCCCAACAGTTCAAAATCCTTAATGACCAATTTAAAAAAAAATATTTATCTCAGGTGTTATTTGAGGAGGGGGAGGGCGAATACTCCTCATTCTAAGATCTGTATATCCTGAATATTACCACGTTCTCCTTCTTCCAATAAGTCGGTCAGAATCCTCACACTTGGAAGATCTTCCCTTGAAATATTTTACTCCTCACATGTTTGTTGGTCCTTATTTTTAAAAAACTTAAACCATTTAATTTTCCTTACAAACACGTTTAAATCTTTAACCCAAACAAAATCTTTGTACTTTGTAATCAGGACAAAGGATAAACCCTTTGATTGTACATCTAGTTCTTGACGACGGGATCTCTGAGATAAATTATCTGGTTCTTTTGTTCTTTACTGCTGTTTTCGGTTTGCTTATTCTCTCTCTGAAGGTATATGGAGGGCCGTCCATATGGTCTAAAAAAGATGGAACTGAGGATGATGAAGAGGAGGAAAGTGAATTTGAAGATGGTGCAAAATTGAATTTTTTTGTGGGATAAATCCCTTACACCCCCTTGATGGTATTGGTGATTCTGCCATTTTCCTTGATATCTCCTTTCCTGATTCCAAAGTCTATAATTTCTATTTCTACCTCAATATGTTCTTCCTCTGAAAGTTCTACGTCTCAAATCACTCTGAGTCTCTCTATTTGAGAGCTCTTGGTCAGATGAAGACACATCCGTATCTCTGAGTTCTCCCTCAAAGAGATGAGAGAAAGCTTTTCCTTCTGTAAATTCAGCTAAATCCCAAGTGAACTGCTTATGCTTACGTTCCTTAATGTTTTCTTGGTATTTCTCAACTGCAGTTTGTAACAAAGACTTCTTTTTGGGGAAATTTACCCCCTGATTAAATTTTAAAGGGAAACTTTTTCTTTAACCCCTTTTTAGATGTTTAGCTGTTCTCTCTTATGTTAATCTTTCTTCATCTAAAAGGAATCCCATCAGCCTCAAAGAGGAATCATTTGAGGGGGAATCATTTGAGGGGGAAAAAAGCGTAGGCTTTTTGGAAACAGAAAGGGGAATGCACCCTTTTTTAAGGAAAAATAGATTAAATTATACTATTGTCCATTTTTTGTTTAAAAATTTAAAACATTAAGGATGTTAACTCTTTTGTGTTGTTTTTTATAGCACCCAATTTAAATTTCGTGTCAAATTTTTTGATATTTTTTATTGTTTTAGGGACTATTTAGGGTGAGCCACCGAGAGGTGGGGCCGTCCTTTTTGGAGCGATACTCCTCCTGTATTAGGGTGTAATAGTGGTACATTTAGGAGAATATTTGGTTACTAACCCCTTTTTAAAATTTGGAAACACATTTTTTAAATTGCCCTTTGGGGGAAAATTTAAAATTTTTTTGGCATCATGTCATTTTTTGGGGTTTGTGTGTTTTTTTGGGGCCTTTTGATACTTTTAAAAAGAAAAGGGTAAAATTTAAAAATTAAAGAGGGGGTTATTTTTGGTTTCTGTGTTTTTTAAATTAAGTTTTTTAATTTCCCAAACCCCCTATTGTGATCATATTTTTCTCCCTGTGACTATTTGATGGGATGAACCACTGTGGGGAAAGGAAATGGTGAAAACCCAACCCTGTGGGTAAAAATTTTAACCCCCCCCCCTTTTGAAAAAAATTGAAAAAAAACCCCGGATGAATTGTTTTTTTAAAGGGCCCAAGTAGTATTTTTATGGCCTAATTTTAAAGGTTTGTATAATGTTTTAAAAAACCTTTAAAAATTTTTTAAAAACCCAGGGTTAAAGCAAAAAAAATATACTATTTCCCAAAAGTTTTTTGGGTTTTACATTTTTTTTGAATTTGTGTAACTTTTTTTTTTAAAATTTTTGTAAATGAAAATAGTGATAAAGGTTTGTGTAGTAGTTTAAACGATTGATATCGATATGGGAAAATTATCATGACGAAACCCGATATTTCGTTTAACCCAATTTAAATCGCCGATGACCTTTTTAAAGCTAGGGGAAAGGGGAAAAAACCCCTTCATTTTTCCCACCCAAACAGGGGGGGAAACCCTGGAGTTAACAACAAAACAGAAAAACGGGATAGGGCTACATCTTGGGAAGACAATTAGGAAACCAAAAATACAGAAAAAAACTCACAGATTTTCCCTATCGATGATTTAAACCAAACATAAATTTAAAAACCGAAAACCCAAAAATTTTTGAATCACCTTTTTACTTGAATGGACATTGACTTTTTCCTGTCCTTTACCCCCACATCCCCTAAAACCCTGCATGCCCCAAAAATTAAAAAAGTCCCGGAAAAAAGGGTTTTTCAAACACCATTTTTGGGTTTCACGGGACATTGATTATACCGCCCGGGGCCCCACAGCATAAACCCCCAAACCTGAAATGACCCCAAAAAAAAAAGTGCGGGAAAAAGGAGCCCTTTAAACCCACCATTTTTAGTTAAATGGACAAAATTTTCCGGTTGGACCGCAGAATGCCCCTTAAACCTTTTGAATTACCAGTTTAAAAAGGCCCGGGGAAAAAAGTAGTCTTGAAGCAGTATTTTAAAAAAGGGAAACTTTGGGACAAACCCTATGGAAAAGAAACCCAACCCCAAAAAACCCACAAGGTTTTTTAGGCCCATCAGCAAAAAAAAATTTCGCAAAAAAAAAAATAAACAAATATTAAAAACAACTCTTTTTCCCAATATTTGTTTCCCTGCCGAGCTATTTTAAATGGGCCCCATTTTCCCCCCGTGATTTTAAAGAATGTAAAGAAAAACAAACAGTGCCCCCATGGGTCAACGGGGGCCGTCTGAAAATCCTGCACTATTTAAAGGGGGTTAAAGGGAAATTATGATCAAGGCGATAGGGGCTGAAAAAGGGATCAACGGGTTTATTTGGCGGGCCAAATTAAAAGGGGTTTGGGGTGGGGAGAAAGGGGGGCGTGAAATTGTTAACCCCGGGGTTCAGTAACGGGGCCCTCAGTTTACAGGGGGTACTTTTGAAAGCCAGGGGGGGTTTTTGTATCTATTAACACGCGGGTTCCCAGTTTGGGGGGCCCGGGGAAACGGGGGTGGGTGGTGAAAACCCAGGCTGGGTTTTTTCATCCTTTAACACGGAAAAAATTCCCCTTTATGACACAGCACGAAAAACAGTGTGTTTGAAGAGAGTGGGGAAGGGAAAGTGGAGCAAAGCCCCCACCCCTTCCCCCGTACCATAAAGCCCTGGGTAGGCTTTGAAAATTTTCCCCGCCTCTCCCAAAAACCCTTTGCCCTCCGTATGATTTGGGCCCAATTGAGCTTCCTTGGAAAAACCGGTGGTTATGCTCCTGTTTTAAACCAGGTGCCCTTTTTTTGGAAATTTTTTTTTCCCCGTTTTACTCAACTTTGTTCCCGGGAAAAATTTGTCTCTGTTTTGGGGTGGCAAATTTGCCCCATAAAAATGCCCTTGAAAAACCAAAATTTTTCCCCAAGCCCTTCCTGTCCCTCCCTTGAAAATTTTCAGAGGAATATTTTTTAATGGGGGGCTTAATTTTTTTTTTTAAACATCAATTTTTTTAGTGGTTTAAATTCTAAAAAAAACCCCTTTTTTTAAAAATGGGAAAGGAAATCCCCCACTTCTTTCTTTCTCTTTTTTTTTTTTTTTTGGGTATTAAAGGGGTTCTCTCACTACGGGGATTGTACTATTTTAAAAAAATTTTAAAAAAAAAACCCGTAATTTTGAAATTATGGGCCCTTTAAAACATGTCCAAAATTCCTAGTTCTTGACAGAAACCTTTTCCCCCAAAAATTTCCCAAAAACATCACCATGGAGCCACTGTTTGGAAAATTTGTGAAGAACAAATGTCTGTTGGAAACCATATTTTTTTATAATAGGCCTGTAGTATAGCTGTATTTTCAGCAACTTTTCCCCCAAAAAGCAAAACATGCCCCTTTTGGGGCCACTCTTGACAATTGGAAAAAAAAAAATTCTGTTAAAACCCAAACTTTTTTTTTAATAATAGAACCTGTAGTAAACTGCATTTCACACAGCTTTGACCCAAAAATTAAAAAAAATGACTTTTCAAGCCACTTTAAAAATTTTGGGGGAAAAAATCCCATTTAGAAGCCACATTTTTTTTCCAAACCACCTGGATTATAGCTGTATTTTCAAACCCACCATGACCCCAAAACCATTGACAGTGCAACTTTTTAAAAAAGAATGAGAAAGGGAAATTTTTTTTTTTCTTTAAAACCCTTTGTAAAACTGGTTTTTTTACAGTCCCTCCCCAACAAAACCAAAAAAGGGCCCTTTTTGGGAACGGGAGAAAAAAAATTTGCAGTAAGAAATAAATCTTTTAAAAAAAAAAATTTTTTTTAAAGAGGCCCCATTTCTGTTTGAAGGGGAAATTTGGGAAAGAAACCCGGCAACAAATTGGGGGACCCCCGAAAAAGGGGCCCAAACAAATCATCAGAGACGACCCTGTTTTAAACTTGATAAAAGTCAAACAATCGCCCATTATCAGGGGAAACCCGGGTTTCTTTTGTCGAATTTGACTGCTCCAGCTCTGCGAAGGTCCGATATGAGGGCGGCTCCCGGGCCCGGAAAAACACCTCTATGGGGGGCGAGCGGGGCTCGGGCCTTTTTCATCCATTTTGGTTACCCAAAAGTCATTGGCCCCCCCCCGGAACAAACCCAAAAAACATGGGTGTTAAAAACCGCAGATGTCATGCACCATGACTTAACCCGGGTCTCTGTGTGTTGTATTGTCCCGCTTTAACATGCTTTTGGTGGGGGTGGAAAATAAGGATTCCCCAAGATTTTAAACCTATTAGGCTTCTCCCCAAATGCCTGCTGTTTGCTGGGGCAAAACTTGGCACACTACTGCTGTCACGTTGCTGACTTTTTCCACCGTGACTTTTAAAAAGAACGTGAACAGACGCAAAAGAGTCCCCCATTTTATCAATCAAACGGGCTTTCCCAAATTCCCCGCATTTTACTCTCTATTTTGGGGGGTGGGGAAGGAAAAATGGGTGAGATTCGCTTTGTAAAAAAGGGGATTGGGGGGGGTGGCCCCCAGTAACTGTTATTCAGTTTGAAATTTCCTTAATGCAGGGTCGGGCGGGGGCACAAACAAACTGAAACTTCCCATCCTTTTCCCCCTCCGCCTCAAATCCGGGCCCAAACCCCTTTTCCAAACAGGGGCATCGGTAACGTCATGTCCAGGTAAACCTATTTCCCCTTCCCCTTCCCCCCCGCCTAGCTTCAGCACAGGGCCCTTGGGCCCCCCTTTCCCCCTTTATAAAGCCCGGGACCCCGAGAGCTTAGGCGCTGCCTTGGGGACCCAAACCCTGGAACCCCCAACCACTGCCTAATGAAACCATAAAATTTTGAAACTGTTGGCCTTCTTGAATTTTTGACCCGAGAGAAAGGCTCAGTGTCCCAAATTTTTGTCAGTTCCTCCCCGTCGTTGGGGGGACCCCGTTTCAGAGTGTCCAACGATCGTTCCAAACTAAGAACAACCCCAATGCTCATGCTTACAAGGGATTTCCCCCACTGACCATTTTTGGCTTCTTCAAAACTGGCAAGATGGTGCAAGCTCTTTCCCCCTGCCCTTTACTCTCGTGGGTCCCAAAACCCCAAGGGCCGCACCGCTGCTTGTCAGGGGCCCTGTTCATTTGTACTGGGGAAAAAGGGAAATTTCCTGCTTCCACAAACGCTGGGGGCATGTGGGGGGTGGAATTCCCCCGCGTGTTGCCACAACAGCAATGAACGGTTGACGGGGAAAGGGCCCAGCTGACGCTGCAACGTAGCCAGGCAGGACGAAGCAGGGGGCGAACGGCGGAATGTGGGGCTCAGACCTCGGGGCCTTTCCCCAGCGGCATCCAGAATCCCCCGGGAGCCTTTAGAAATTTCGGACGACGAGGTTTTATGACCTTGCCAGGGAAGGGATGTGTTCCACCTTTCCGATCTTTAAAGGGGGGCCCAAAGGGGATTTTGGGCACCCCGGCACAAGGTTTTTTGTCACCCAGCCACGCCCGGGGCTCATTTCAAAGAGCCCCACAGCTCCTGACCTTTGTGTGGACGGTCCCCCCAAGACAGAAAAATTTCAACCCAAACGGCCTGGTTTTTTCTTGGGCACTTTATGCTAAAAAGTGGACCTTGGGGAAAGAAACCCCCGCACCAAGCCTGCGGGTTTTTTAAAAAGCGTGGGGCCGAGCCTGAGAGCCAACCCCTTACCACCCCGAAACATCCACCCCCCGCTCAACCCATGAGCTGTCACGAGATAAAAGCGGCCTTGGCCGTTGCTTACTAGTTTTCCCTGTATCATGGTCAGTTGGACTTTTTTGGGCCCAGATGCAGACAACCGCTTGAAAATTTTTTGATGACACTTACGCCTGCCCAGCCCTCTTTGGTAAGGGCCATGACGTGGCGGAACCCAAACCCTTTTTTTTACCGACGGAAAGGAACAATTTTCCCAAACCAAAAGCCGGCAATGCCCCACATTCAGGCTTTTGGGGTTTGGGATGGTTTGGGTTTTAAAATGTTTCCCCCTCTTTTCAAACCGTAGACCCAAAGGGTGGCTGCTAGACTGGCCGCTGTAAACGGCGTTCGGGTCAAACGGGGGAAGGAAAAGGGTAGGATGGGGCTCTGGTGGGCTTGTGGGGACCGGGGGAAGGTTGGGGGGCCCACCCGAGGCTGGGTCCTTATTATGACTCGAAGAAAAGGCACTGAGGGAAAGCTTTGGCATTGGGGGAAGGAGGAGGCGGAGACAGAGGGTGTGACCCGGGTTGGAAGCCCGGGATCGGTTTTGGCCTTTTTTCCCCCAATGTTTTCCCTCCCCTTTTAACCATGCATTCCCCTGCAAATGGGCAAAAGACATGTTGGTGGGGTTAAAAAACCTAAGATTCTTCCCTCTACTGATGCGTTTTTTGGCAAAAAGGGGGCATAAAGAAAATCACTGGGTTTAATCAAGGGTTTCTGGAAAAAAGGCCCCCGGCTTGGGGGTCCCGGGCCTTTTTCAAAAAGGCGAAAGCGAGGGGCGGTGTTTTTCCCCCCGCCCCCGTGCTCGTGGAAAAAAATTTTCACGGACTTTTGCGCCCCCCCTCCACCCCTTTTTTTAGGCGGAGCCAACTGATGTAGGGTAGTGGATCAACCACATTAAAGTTCACTAATTAAAGTCCCCCATTTTGGGCACTTTTTGGGAAAATTTAATTGTATTCCCCCCCGTTTGTGGCCCCAAAGGCCCCCTAATTTTTGGTTTTTGAATAAGCAAATGAGGCACATTTATAAAAACTCACTGGGGTTTTGGGCCCTTTTTTGGGAAAAAAGGGCAAAGAGACTAGAGAGCAAGCCCGCAAGACTGGACACAGGGGCAAGCCAAAAACGATCCACTCCCAGAAAACCCGCCGGCTTGGAACTTTAGTTTGTCCAGTAAAATTAGGGGAGCCCCCAAAATGCCAAAAACAGACGTCCCTTTCCCCGAATGAG